>JAQZBX010089143.1:0-12667 GCA_029593785.1 Cabassous unicinctus
GGGGACTCTATCGATTGAGCCACACCCATTTCCTATAGTATATACTTTAATATTTAAATTAGAGATTGGTTGTTCTATTAGAGTTGTATTAAAATTGAATTGCATATCTTCCACAGAACATAGCAGGGAAAATAGAAAGGGCTCCCAATTTATTTAGCTCAAAGCTGTAAATTAGAAATTTGCTTTAATATTCTTGTTGAAAGATAATAATCAGAAATAGGGACACTAGAAATAAAAGACTATTTTTATATTAGTTATTTTTTTAAATGGAGAGATTAACTTTCTACTGTCCATTGGATATATGCCAACTCAAAATAATATGTTTTTTTCTGACAGAGTAATATAAACAAATTTTGAGTCTACTTTTACTAGTAGGCTAATTGATTTACAGACCATGCTAGTTGTTGTTTGTTTGTTTGTTTTAATTTCATTGTCTAATTTAGCTTGATGGCTTTAAAATAGAATTCCAATAGGTGAACATATTTTGTGGATTTTACTGGGAATTAAATTCCAGATATTGGCATGTCACAATAGGATTGCAATATGGTCAAGTGGAAATAGCTTAGATTGTGGAGTCATGATTCAAATCTTGGTTTGAATCATGGTTCTGCAAGTTTGAACTGTTTGGCTTTGGTCAAGTTATGTGTTCTACTGGTCAATTGGTCCAATTGGTCAAGTTATAGTCTAATTGGTCCAATTGGTCAAGTTATGTGTCCAACTGGGTATCAGTTTTCTCATCTATAAGATTAGGCTGAATTATTTAATTTGCATATTGCTCTGTAGATTATGTAAGGTGATGTGCAAAAAAACTCCTTATTCCTATTTGCCACTTAATATGTTGTTACTGCTATTAGAGCTTTCTTTCTTCATAAGCTCAGTATTTAATTGTTGCAGCTAGTTTGTTCCTGAAAATATGAGTTAAGGAAATGATTTTTTTGTCTTATACATTTATCATGTTTCCAATTTTTAATTTCAGGATCTTCTATACTATTATCTTTCTAGCCTGTTTCTCTTAAAGTGAGATCAGGTGCACATAATCACAACCATTTTAATAGGACTGAAATATTGTTAACAGAACTACTCTTTTGAGGATCAGATTGTATAAAATGGCTAAGCCCCAAAATTATTTTTTAATTATTTCAGATCTATATAGTGACGGAAATAATTTCTCTAGTGTACCTGATTATTATATAATATACTTTTATTTGTAAAACCACATCTAGCTCTACAGACAGGATCAGAGATACCAAGAGAAGCCAGGTTATTTTATTGTCAAGGATATCAGGGTAATTTAAGCAAAATACTGTATTATTTTGCTGAGATATCCAAAAGCAGTATGTGAAGAAAAAGATGATTTTTTGGATCCCTAATAGCATAGAATGTTGGGATTCATTGTGTGTAATCTCAATAGAATGATATTTTAGTATATATTTAGTGACAAACAAAAAGCAAATAAACTTGAAGAAGAAATATTTAGCTTCTGGTTTGACCCATTCATAGTTCAATGGTTTCAAGGGAAAAAAAACAACTGTTTTTTATAATTCTATTAATTTTGTTTTATTTAAATAAAATTTAGAGTTATATTTCAACTGTATGCATACTACATATATGTATAGTATATAATATATAATTTAATATAACGTTTTAATGCCTCATAAAATATACACTCTGCAGTAACAGTGTTAATGAATTATGAATATGATATACCTGAAAATTTTGGTCTTAGTTATTTCTTGGTTTAGAAAGATGAAGTTCTTTTTCCAAACTCAACTGTTATTTGGGGATAAACTGAGATTTAGTGTTTGATTTAGAGGCTCTTAATCTTTCACAATTGTTGCAGATATGGCTGTGAAGTATGGAATTGTAATGTTGCTGAAATTTTTGTGGTGCATATAGTCAAGATGTACTATATAATGGTTTCCTTTAGTAGACTACTTTTTGATAATTTTTGTTAAAAATTTGATTGCATATTTTTATTTCCTTTGACGGTGCTTCTTCTTATCTTCCTAATTCCTGTTTTGTCCCTTACCATCTCCAGCAAATATTTTTAAATTATTCCATGGACTCATTCTTGTAAAAGAGACAATGGTGAGGGGATAAAAGTGAATAGAGACAGGATGGCAAAGAAAAGATGTGGGTAGAGAGAAAGACAATGAGGAATTTTCCTAACAGAAATATATTTATTATGACCAAAACATATCAATACATAGTTATATTATTATTTGTAAATTTATAGCAAGTCAAATTAAATTAGAAATCATTATATAGTTTGTTCGCATGTGTTTTCAAGAGGCATACAAATTGTCTGAATTTACTCAAGAATTGGAATTAAGTTTAATTGTCTATTTTTATTTTAGAATTTTCTTAGGTTTAAATGAGCATTTTTTGGTAACCCCATATTAATGAAATAATTTATTTCATGTATTAAAAAGTCTTTCCAATAGATCTGGGAAAATAATGACTTTTTCCTCATTTCTCAATGCAGTAATTTTAAGCTGATTTTCTCCTTCTCTTCTTTACATATGTACATCTCAACATGAGAAAATCTTAGTGTATTTCATGTCATAGAGATAAATCATTGTCGGTCACTGAATACAATACAGACTAATTCATCGCAAATGTTCACTTCTTTAAAGCCAGGAAAATACAATTGACAATTAAGAAAAGATTAAACACTTTGGTCTCTGACATGCAAAAGAGAAAAAAAGTTGCCATCAGGAAATCTCACTCTAAATATAGTGGATTTTGAATTTACGAGTTGTTGTGTAACTAAAGTTTTCAGTGATATACAGATGCCACTGTAACATTTTGTTTTGTTTGTTTTGTTTTTGTCATGCACTATTCTCTCCTCACACTCCATTAAATGAGAAACAGTCTGAATGCTTGGAGTCTAATAACAGAAACGAAATGCTCTTTGTGGCACATATTGTGATTTAATTCTTTCAGCAACAGCTTTTGTAAACAATTTTAATCATGATCATTAGTTGACGTTGAATTGATAATTATTTTAGAATCTACATAAGCAAGTATAATATATTAATGAAATGGCCATGATGTTTTCTTGAAAGAAATATGTTTCAAAAAACCAGCCAAGGACCTTTCAGGGATAGTGAGATATGAACAGAGAAAAAACATATATTGTCATTAAGTTAATATTTCAACAAAAATAATAGTGGTAAAAAAAAAAAGCTGCAAAGTCTAAAACCTGGTCATTTAAAAATATTAATGTGAAGAAACTGAAAAAAAGGATCCTGTATTCTTTATGATATCATACAAGTTGCATCTACCTTCAGAATACCATCTGCTGTTAGGTTCATCATTGTGCCTGAAGGAGAACTTGAATGAAATACTTGCCAGGAGAAATCATTTGGTGTGAAAAGAAAGCCCTGTAAACGAAGTTGAAATACTAACTTAACCCATATTTGCCATCAGGAACTATTTTTAAACTAAACAATTCTCACCTTGTTTCTCATTTATATTTAGTATGATCTTGTGGTGTGACTGTGGTTCCTCCCATTGTCTAGTTATGACTGTTAAAAAAGGCATTTCATGCACATTATAGCAAATTTAAGTTTAGCAAACAAGTGTGTACTTTCTGGATAAAAAATCACAATATTCATTCATGTTTGTGAATTTTAATATGCTGTAATATGAAAATAAGTGGTAGAAAATTTAGCATAAAATTAACTGGACAATGCATCACATAAATCGGCAGGGTTTTTGATTGTTGTTTGTTATACATGACTCAAGTGGCCAAAATTGAACAAACAATTTTCATTTGTTTTAAACAGAAAAGTGCATCCATTTGGACCCAATTTCATTATCATTCCCTATCTCATCACTGCCTAAGATATCATTATGCCATTGCAAGGGAAAAAATGATGATGTAATTGGGCAGGCTCTACTTTTGTGGAATATTACCTGGAGCACCTATAAGTTTGATGCCTTGCCAGTGGGTCCTACTTTAGAATTTATGCTTTCCTGTGCAACAGAGTTGGACTCAGTTGTGATTTCCCTAAATGTGGCTCTTCTGACCCTTATATTTGAACTTAAAATTAGTAGTAATATTGATAAGTGTACTTTCAAAAGACTAAAATCTTTGGGCTATCCATGTGCCAGCTGGGCCTTGAATCTCAAAGGAGTTGCAACACCTACTCTCCACTTCATTGGACACACTCAGGACAACTAACAAGGAGATAGTGATAGACAACAACCATCCCAAGGAACAGAGAGAGTCTGCAACTGCAAGCAAGATAGCCCCATCCATCTGCCCCATAGGATCAAATACTCCTCTCAATTAGAGGTTGAGTGGGCAGCACCATCTCAGAATCCTCAGGATTGGGGAATGAACTATGGACTAAAGTAGACTTTCTGGATTTCTACTATAGAATTATTGTGATTTTAGCAAGAGAAGAAATTCTATCATTGATATGGAGGTAGTGGCCACTGGAGGTTCTTAGGGCAAGGAGAGGAAAAAACAGGTGAAATATGGGGTCATTTTTGGGACACAGTAATTGTTCTGAATGACATTACAATGACAGATACCCATTATTTCTCTTGCCATCACCTACAAAATTGTGCAAGAGAGAGTGTAAACTACAATGTAAACTATAATCCATGCTTAGTGGCAATGCTCCAAAATATTTTGATCAATTGTAAAAATGCACCACACTAATGAAGGATGTTGTTAATGTGGGAAAATATGGAAGGTGTAGGGAGCGGGGCATATGGGAATCCCCTATATTTTCATGTAACATTTATGTAATCTAAATATCTTTAAAAAAATAAAAATATATAATAAAAATATATATTAGAATGTGTTGTCATCAAATTTGGAGAAGTATAGTATTCCATGGAAGAATGTGACTGAAGTCACCATATTCATATTGAGGGGCTTCACAGATAACATTGAGCTGAAAGTCTCCCTCTTTTTATCATTTCTAGCAATCTATATCTTTACTTTGATAGAAAATTTGGGACTAGTTGTATTGGTCATTGTGAATTCCCAGCTCCACAATGCCATGTACTATTTTCTGGGTGTGTTGTCACTCTTGGATGCCTGCTGTTCTTCAGTTGTCACCCCCAAAATGTTGATCAACTCCCTGACAATGAATAAAGCCATTTCATTTCCTGGGTGTGCAATGCAGATGTTTCTTTTTGTTACTTTTGGGACTACTGAATGTTTTCTGCTGGCTGCAATGGCTTATGATCATTATGCAGCAATCTACAACCCACTGCTCTAGTCAATTAAGATGTTACTCCAAGTTTATGTGCCACTCATCATTGCTCCCTATCTGGGTGGCGTTTTGCACTCATCATTGCTTCCTATCTGGGTGGCATTTTGCATGCTCCTATACAAACTACAGCCACTTTTAGTTTATCCTTTTGTTCATCCAATGATATTGAGCATGTGTTTTGTGACATCCTTCTACTTCTCACTATTTCTTGTTCTGACACTCACATTAACCAGCCTCTACTCTTCTACTTTGTGGGGTCTATTGAGATAATTACTAATTTGGTAGTTCTGATCTCCTATGCTTTCATTCTGATGGCCATTCTGAGGATGTGTTCTGCTGAAGGTAGGCAAAAAGTCTTTTCCACCTGCAGTTCTCACTTAACTGGAATGTCAATTTACCATGGGACTATCCTCTTCAGGTATGTGAGGCCAAGTTTCAGTTATGCTTTAGACCATGATATGATAGTGTCTGTATTTTACATTATTGTGATTCCCATGCTGAATGCCATCATATACAGTCTGAGGAACAAAGATGTCAAGGAAGCAATGAAAACATTGTTTCAGAGAAATTGGTTCATAAGAAAAGTGCAATTTTATCATTAAGTAAAACTGAAAAGAATGTAGAGGGTCACTCCATATTTCTCTGGTGAGAAATGAGGGAAGAAAATGTCTTCTTTTTAGTTAATACTCTATACATATCCCAGAATATTTCCAAAGAAAGCATTAATCAGCCCTCCAATGCAACATTTTACAAATGTAGATAAATTGTGTTAGCTGTATGCCTATGGCTATCTTCAAACTGATCCATAGTTAATATTCATTGACAAATTCATTTTAATATTGATATCTTTGTGTAATTTGATTTTTGTTAAATATAATTAGAGGCCATGTACTCAGGATTTGATGGCTTGATATAATCTCACCTTGTTTATAGTAAATCCTTGGCTTTTATTACAAAATGAATTGTTCTTCCTGAATCTAGGTTCTTAGTTGTGCAGATATTAGTCATCAGGTGGAGCCCTTGCTACCATGATGAAAGAAGAACATTCTTTTGAACAAAAAGAACAATGGGCTTTTATAGGCAGAAAAAGGAAGTATGTTGGGAGGAAATTTTCTTTGCTAATGCAGTCTACATCTCCTCATATGCTTGCTAGTGACAGATGCTTAGCAATGAGTAAGTTACCTGGCATAAGAATAAGGAGTTGACAATAGCTGATTGGCTGATTTTAAATATATTTTCTGGGTGAGCCAACCATTTACAGGGAAGAGAAACTAACTTAGATTTTGAAATATGAAATATTTGAAATATGAAATATGAAACTTGAAATATTAGTATGAAATTTCACATATTAAAGAAAATGTTAATTTTATATTTATTGTGCAGAAAAAGTCCTCTGAAAAAGACAAAGATTATCAGATTGAGTCAAAATACAAAACATAATATATTTCTAAATCAATCTTTACTAAAATAAAGTGATACATAACATTGCAAGAAAAAGACAAAATAACTAATATCCAGAAGTTGGTTTTACAATTCCATTTTTCTGAACCCCACTTCCTCCAAGTATTTGCACGACTCCCTACTTCACCTCTTTCAGGTTGCTCACATGTAATATTCTCCCTGAAGAATTCCCTGAAAATTGTTTTTAATGAGAAGAAACCCAGTTAACTCCATACACCCCCTCCATTTAGTTTCTCTCCATAGAATATATCACATACATGTTCTTGGTTGTTTATTAACAATATAATGACACTCTTGATAGACCTCTTTGCTTTTCCTTAAACTGCATGTCCCACCTCCATGAACGGGGACTTTGTGCTGGTGTTCTCCCTGTATATAATTTCCTCCTACGTACCTATGTATGTTTGATTAACACTTCCCTCCTTCAAGTCTTTTATCAAATGCCAGCTTTTTATTTGCCCTGAACATATTATTTCTGGTTGCTTCCTCATGCCCTTGCTCTTGAATCTCTCACTCCCTACTCCATCTTACATTTCAATTTTTATATAGTACTTTTCTCATTCCAACATGACATATCTCTTACTTCTGTATATTTCTCTATACTCCCAGCTACAATAAATGCCCTAAGAATTAGATACTTCATATTTTTTGCCATAATGTGTAGACATTGCTTGGTACATTGTAGCTATTCAATAAATTATTTAGTGAATAAAAGGATAAAATGAAGTGGCATGATGAAATATCTAGTATTTAATTAATCCAGCAGGTAAATCAACTTCCCAAATTTATAAACTGTGAATAAATATTGGATAATTGCATATTTGCATGCCAAAATTTGAAAATTTATTGCCCTGTATCTATGAGTCACTTGTACAAATTGATTACAATTAATCCATAAATTTTAATAATATTTCAAATTTAACTTAAAGGAACGACATTATCTGGCAAAAATGAGATAAATTTAAAAATTAATATTCAAAATATCAAATGAAAGACTTTTCAATTTGAAAAAAATCCAATTTTAATTTGTTCTAGGTCAAATAAAAAATAAAATATTTAAGTATAGAATAATTTATGTAATAAATAGCAATATGAATAATGCATATCATTGTATATAAAATGGTACTCAGTTGAACAATGCAAATCTTTAACTCCTATATTATTAAAAAGGTAAAAAAATTAAAATATGCAATTGGTTATCTCTAGGTTCTAGAGAAAAACCAATGAATTCAACCTAAAATATTAGGATAAAGAAAATGGTGAAGCTGAAATAACAATTAATAAATTCAAAGAAAAAAAGTTATAATCAAAAAGAAAGAAAAGATGAAGAGCCAGTTTTCATGAAACAAAATAAAAAGCAAGAATAATTCATGAAAGGAAAGGAGAAAAGAAACATAAGGAAAAATATAATGAGCTCTATTGCCATTCAAATCAGAAGATTTTTAAAATCATTGGTCAGATTTTGGCTTCTGCCATGATAGTGTAAGTGGTAAAAGAATTCCCTTGTTATCACAAACATCTCCAAACTTGAGGAAAATGCAGATGAGAACTGTTTTCTGGTATTATATAAACAGGCATAACAGGTCAGTTATTTTTTTTAAAGAATTAAAACTTTAATTCTTTAATAAAAATATAGTTCAACACATTTTTACCAATAATATTTTTAACTGTAAATGTGAACTAATTCAAACCTTTCATTTTCTAAAGATTTCATTATTCACTTTTGAGTACATAGATGAATATGAATTAAACTGTGAAAGTATTCCAGATTGTGCAGTTCAGTGGTTCTCTTGAAAAATTAGGATAATTAATCATGTTATTAAGTTAGTTCAATAATTTTTAAAATTGACAAATTCTGAATATGAATTCAAGTTTTTAAATGGTCAAATCCTTAGTACTTACAATAGAGTAAAACTGCCAATTAGGACATAAAGTTGACACTAATATTATGAGAGTACTAAGATAAAAACATTATATATCCATTGACTCCAATAACATTACTTTTCTCCTTTACACTAGCTGCAGAAGATTCAAGAGTTGGTGATGATCACAGAAAGTCCAAAACACATCTAATGTACTACAATAGAACTGGTCTAAATGTAAAATATTGTTTTCACTTCTGAAGAAAAACAGAAAACACTCAAAAGAGTCTCAGCAAATTTCATTCAAAAACCATGAAGTAACTGAGCAAGAGGACCTTCCGTAAAGCTACCCTACCCCTGCCCATGAAAAAATGTATTGTTAGCCTGAAAACCATAGGGTAAAATAAATTTCAACAAAAGTGAAAAATAAGACAAAAATGGGCTCAGTGTTTGTGCCAGTTTGTTGGAACTTAAAAACATGCAATTGTGAAACTAGTCACAAGTTTGTTTTTCTCTTTAAAGTTCATATGCATGATTGTGGCTCATATTACAACCCCCTTCCTAAACATCTCTCATCAAATGTCTCAATGTAAGAAGAATATGCAATGTAAATACAGTATGTAAACCAAACAGAAAAAAGGGCATCAAATGTGACTCCATCTGAAACCAATATCATCTCTTTCTGCTACTTTTTACCCCTGATAATGGAATGTAAAGACCACACCAATTTTGGAATTTTATAAAAATTATGTCTTCATTATATGCCCTGCCCCCAACTACCACCACCAAGGTCTGAAATCAATTATTTTTTTGACTTGTAACTAAGAATATAAATGTTCAGAAATTTTTTTCTCACTGAAAGAATTATCAATTTGTAAGACACTACTTTGACAATCCTAATGCAAATTAAATCAGCTAATAAGCTGAACTTCACTGTTAAAATCAGTTTGGAAAAATTTCAATGGAGATCACTTTTTAAAAATGATTAGTGGAACTATCTAACAGGCATTCTAAAGATTGAATTGTCAAGAGAAACTAAGGACAATCAACTGCTTCTAATACATGTTGCTAATAAGTTAATGGAAATATATGAGAAGGAATTCATGCTTACTTTGCCTTTCTGTCCTGCTTGCTGACTGGTGAGATGCAGAGAACAAGCAAAGCATAACAGTCTTAAAAGATCCGAAGAGGCAGAGATTGGAGCTTCCACCAGTTGAAGGAGTTGGAGCATTAAAGGTAGGTATCAAAAGGAGGTGCCTCAAATATCAGTCCTGGGATTCCTTCTAGGTTCTTAGTTGTGCAGATAATAGTCACCAGGTGGAGCCCTTGCTACCATGATGAAAGAAGAACATGAATACCAGCGGTCATGACTAGCAGGGAGAAACAGGACTTATGGCCCAGCCAGAATGACATTAGTCATTATTAACTTAGGCAAGAAGTTAAGACAAAACTTACTTTCCTTACAGAAGTAAGGACCATGCCTTGATATAAAAGCCATGTCCTAACACTGAGGCCAAAACAAAATAGATCATTCTTAACAAAGAACAAAATGAAGTCTGAGATATTCAAATGGCATTGCCAGTAATTTATTTCCAACCTGAACAAAACCACTTATAAAAAGCCAGCATAATCCAGACTCCCTAAAATGCACTATTCACAAAGTACAGTATAAAATTTTAAAAAATTACTAAACATAAGACAAAGCAAGAAAGTTGTGAACCATATTAATTTAAAAAGAAATTGATAGAAACAGATTTCAGGATGCTCCTACAGTTCTAATTAGCAGCCTAAGGATTTTAAAACAGCTCCAAACATATGTTTTTTGTTGTTTTTGTGTATGTGTGTTTTAATATATGTTTTTATTTAAAAAAAAAAAACAACTTAGATTACATAAATGTTACATAAAAAATATAGGGGATTCCCCTATACCCCACTCCTTAGCCCTCCCAAATTTTCCCACATTAATTATCAAATGCCAGCTTTTTATTGCCCTGAACATATTATTTCTGGTTGCTTCCTCATTTGTGTGGTACATTTACTACAATTGAACACAATTTGGAGCATTGCCACTAAGTGTGCATTGTAGTTTACACTTTCTCCTGCACATTTTTGCTTATGACAAGATATATAATGGCCTGTGTCTGTCATTGCAATGTCATTCAGGACAATTCAGAAACACTTGTGAAAGTCACAGCCCAGGTATACAATCTCACTAAAAGATTCAGACCTTATCATAGAAATATATGTTATCCCAAAGAGACATCTAACCAACACATCAGTAAGGTTCCTTTATAACAAGAGTGGGTTACATCCAAAGTAATTGCAATACGCAGACTGAATTTTAAAAGGGGCTCTAAGGAAACACTAAGACAACTTGGGAGACACAAACAAGGATAGCAGAGGAAATTTTATGCAATGGAAATTATCTCTACAGGAAACAGAAAACATAGCCTAACTCCTAGCCAAATAAACATTATACCTTAAGCTAATGATCTATTTCCCTCAATACCTGACACTTCATATCTGATCTTCAACAATAAATCACAAAGCAAGCTAAAGGCAAAACACAGTGTAAAGATCAGAGTAAGCATCAGAACCAGACATAGATATGGCAGAGTTGTTGGATTTCTCAAATGATAATTTAAAGTATCTATGATTAATATGCTAACAACTCTAATGGGAAAAGTGGACAACATTCAAAAATGGATGGATAAGGTAAGCAGAGAGATGGGAAGAAGCAGAGAGATAGATTTTAAGAAAGAATCTAGAGGAAATCATAGACAACATAACACTTTAATAGAAAAACCAGAAGGGGAAAGAGAAAGGTAGAGAAGAAATATTTGAAATGTTAATGGCTGAAAATTTCCCATAATTTTTAACAGATACCAAACCACATATCTTGGAAGCTCAGAGAACACCCAGCATGATAAATATTAAGACATATATATATATACATATATACATCATAAAAAACCTCTAAGTATATCATATTCAAACTGAAGAAAATCAAAGACAAAGAGAAAATCTTGAAAACAACTAGAGTTAATAATACTATGACAAGAGTGAAAGATATTTTGACTCAATGGAAAATGAACTGTGTCCCCATATAGTTTTCTTGTCCATGAAAAATTTCCTATGAATGAATCACAAGACAGTGACAAGACAGTGGGTCAAGTGTTTATGTCTTTCTTTGCAAAATGTGAAAGGGGACAGGTGTGATAATTTCAAATAACATCATTTTACTTTTTAAATTTACAAAAGAATTCCATCACAGTAAAAACAAAGGGAAGAGGTAAAAGAAATTTTCTTCTCACATTAAAACATGAGACAGTATATAGAGGACAGAACATTGAAATATAACAACAGAATTCTAGAACTTTCACCAATTATGTAAAATGATTTGCTATAGTCTAGTCACTCTACAATGAACATGTCAATATTTATCTAAGAAGATTTGAATAAGTATTAAAGGACAAAATATGCTGATTTTATCATTGAAATAAATTAAATATAGAATATCTGAAATAGGCAGGCCCTACACAGCCATAGCTTATGTAATATTTTATGGGCTAATCTCTAAAAATTTCCCAGTTTTCTTAGGTATTCAAGGGACTTACTGAACAGAATTTATCAAGATGTTTGTTGGAAAGATACACAATGATTGAATTAAAATTTTATGTGACAGTTTATGTATCATTCAAATTTCCTTCCTTAGCATTTTGCAGGAGACCTCAACATACCACATTCAATAAGGGAAAGCACATCAAGAAAGATCAATAAAGAATAGAAGACTTGAATGACACTATAAACCAACTAGACCTAACAGACACATATAGACTTTACCCAGCAGCAGCAAAATGCACATTCTTCTCTAGTGCACTGAGTCATTCTCCAAGATAGATCATTTCTTGCCGCGGTCCAGCCGAGGCACGAGGGAGCAAGACTGAAGGTGGTCAAGGGCGTCGGCGAGAAAAGATGAGTCGCACACCAGTTGAGTGAGAATCCACGTATATCTTTTTTATTCTTCTTATTCTACTTCAATGTAGGATAGCTCAGTTTTTATATACTATTCTTTGGGCAGGCTTGTAAGCATTCCTTCTTTAGTTA
>JAQZBX010089144.1:0-12665 GCA_029593785.1 Cabassous unicinctus
AAAAAAAAAAAAAAATGTAAAAGCGCATAAATAGAAAACCAATAGCTAACATCCTACTTGATGATGAAAGACTGATACCATATACAACAATCATCTCAAAATGGATCAAAGACCTTAATATAAGGGCTGGAACTATCAAATTCCTAGAAGATAATGTAGGAAAGCTACTTCAGTAGCTTGTGTGAGGCAATGGTTTCTTAGACTTTACACACAAACCACAAGCTAGAAAAGAAAAATAGATAAACAGGATCTCATCAAATATAAAATATAAAAAAATTTGTACCTCAAAGAATTTTATCATGAAAGGAATACAACAAATTACAGAATGGAAATACTTGAAAACCACATATCTAGTAAAGATTTAATATCCAGAATAGGTAATGAAATCCTTCAGCTTAATAACAAAAAGTTAAACAGTACAATTTAAAAATGGACAAAAGACGAACATGCTTTTCTCCAAATAAAGTATACAAATGGACAGAAAGCACATGAAGAGATGTTCAATATCATTTGCCTTCACAGAAATGCTGTCAAAAATTAGTGAGAGCATTTCACACACACTAGAAAATAAGTGTTGGAGAGGATGCCGAGAAATAGGAACACTCATCGCTGGGTGCAATATAAAATTGTGCAGCTGCTGTAGAAGGCAGTTTGGGAATTTGGTATATAGCTATGTATAGAATTAACACTTGGCCTGGCAATCCCACTACTAGGTGTACACCCCCAAAAGTTGAAGGCATGGTCTTGAACAGATATTTGCACCCTGTTGTTTATAGTGGCATTATTCACAATTGCCAAAAGATGGAAGCAACCCAAGTGTAATCATACACACATATATATATATATGCATATATATATGCATATATATATATATATATACATGTATAGGATATTACTTGGCTGTAAAAGGAATGAAGTCTTGAAACATGACAAAATGGATGAGCCTTGAAGACATAATGTTGAGGGAAATAAGCCAAAAACAAAAGGAAAAAAATTATGCTCTCACTAATTTGAAACAATTAGTATAAACAAACTCATAAAGGTGGCATCAAGCATTATAGGGTACCAGGGGTGAATTTGGGATAGGGAATGGGAAGTTAAGGATTAAAATGTATAAAATTCCTATTTGGAATATGGAAATATTTGGTAATGGATAGTGGTGACGGGTGGTCACACAACATTGTGAATGAAATTAACAACCCTGAAATATATATCTGAATATGATTAAAAGGGAAACTGTTAGTTTGCATATATGTTAATCGAAATTTTTTTAAAAATCCATGAACTGTCTTACTTCACAAGGCACTGCCCGTATACTCAGGGGATTCTTGCTCTTCTATTAAAGAATGTATCACGACGTCCCTGGATGGCAATTCAATAATCTTTCCATCATTGTGGGGGTCTCCACCCACCAAGACAATGCCCCATGGCTACTTGAACATATTCATATACCACAGAGGCGTGCCCCAGGTCCACTCCTCCTCACACATTCCCCCATCACCAAAACCCCACACCAGTGATCCTCCCCTGAGACAGTTGTGATCCTTCTGCGATCCAAAACCTCCCCCCAAAAAAGCCAAAAAAATAAAAAATAAAATAATAATAAAATAAAATAATAATAATACATTTTAAAAAAGTGATAACATTTTTTCATTGTGTCTTTCATACTGTAAAAGCTGTTATCTTTAATGTAAAGTAATAATTTTTTTCCATATGATCTCCCAGTGTCAATTTTTTTAAAAATTTATCTTCAAAGAATCTTTAGGTTGCAGAAAAGTCACAGAGAACATATAGGCAATTCCCTTATACCCAAACCCCTCCCACTCTTCCCCATTAATAATATTTTACATGTGTATTGTACATTTGTTACAACTGATCGACAAATATCAAAGCATTGCTATGAACCATGGTCGAAGGTTTATACATTATGGATACATTTTGCATGTACACTTTTACAAGGTTTGATAAAATTTAAAATTGCTTGTATAGGTCATTACAAGATAATGAAGAACGATTACAATGCTCTTAAAATGCCCTGTGTCCCATCTATTCTATTCATCCATCTCCCTTTCCTTGGAACCTATGGTAACCACTATGTTTCAATTTTTGAAGAATAAGGGTTCATAGTTACATGCAATAATTTTGAGTGCTTAACATTTTCGTCTGCTTTCTTTCATTAGGCACTGCCTGTGTTCTCGAGAATATAGCAGGACTCACCAGGGTGAGAGTTTAATATTTTCTTATTTATTGTGTGGGTCTTCACCCACTGAGATAACACACTCTGACAAGATGAACACTTTCATATTCTGTAAAGGCAGGCCCCAGGTGTGCCCTATCCTGCATATCATCCCACCTCTGACACCCTTGCCAGGCCCTTGATGTTGATGGTTGTCTCATGAGCCTTGCTCTTGTGAAATTGAAACTTAGCCTAAGATTTACCTCCTGAAAACCTCCTTGTTGCTCAAATGTGGCCTCTCTCTAAGTCAATCTCAGCATGTAAATGTACTATTCTCCCTTGGAGTAGGGCAGGACTCCTGGGGATGAGCCTCCCTGGCACTGAGGGATTATTACCAAGCACCAACTAGCAATGCATCTGGAAAAAGACCTTGACAAAAAGGGAGAAATGATAAATCTGAATGAGTTTTTATGGCTAAGTGATTTCAAAGTGAATCGGGAGGTCATTAAAAAGGTTACACTTATGCAAACCTCAGCAGGATCTCATTGACTGCCACAGAACACAGTGCTTCGAATAGTGGGGTTCCTGAGGACCCTAGGGACATCTAGACACTATGGTAGAGTGGATAATCTCAGAAATTCGACACCCTGTCAAGGGGCTTTGCTTTGGAATATATGTTCCCCAAAGTAAAAAGGTAGACTCATTTATAATTCCCCACACATGGCTCTTCTGCTCCTCTTATTTGAACTTATAATCAGCACTATATTTGTTAAATATATGTCCCAGAGACTTAAATCTTCTGGCTATTCATATGATTGAGCCTTGAATCTCAGCAGATTTACAGCACCTACTCTCTAATTCATTGGACAAACCCAGGACAACTACCAAAAGGATGATGATGGACCTGGCTAGACCCGCTATGTTCTCAAATAGAGGGGTGGCAGTCTCTTGAGAGTATGGGCAGTGCCAGATAGGGAAGGACAGCCCATATGTCAAGCTCGCAGTGTTATTGCAAGTGACTATGAATCTGATCCTCGAAAGAGTGAAGCCTGGTGGTTGCCATGGGTCCCTAAGGAGTAATAGCATAGATGAAGCAGGCGACATTTTGAGAGTGATAGAATTGTTCTACGTGATCTTACATTGATGGAAACATGCCATGTTAAATTTCATCAAAATTTATACAAGTGTATATTCCAAAATGTAAACTATAATGTAAACCATTGACCATGGTTGGTAGATATGTTTCAATATTTGTACATCAGTTTTAACAAATGTACCATCCACATAAAATGTTATTAATAGGGGAAGGGGGAAAAAGGGGAGGATGTTGGATATATGGGAGTCCCCTATATTCTGTACGTGACTTTACTGTGACCTAAAACTATTTTGAAGACAAAATGAAAAAAAGTAACACATTGGGTGAATAAATGGAATAAAATGCCACTGTACAAACAGGATAACAGATCTTACAGTGGTGAAATGTAAAATGTCAAAAATTTTTAATATATTTTATCATTACTTTTTATTTTTCCAAATTTTAAAAAATTGCTTTGTATTTTTAATATTTTTTGTATTTTTTTTTCCTATTTTTAAAACTAACATTATTAATTCATTTTCTTATTAATTGTATTTGGCTATTTTATTGGCTTCACTTTTTAAGAGGTTTTGGGTCACAGAAGGGTTACAACTCTGACATGGGAGGGCCATTTGTGTAGGGTGTCAGTCATGGGGAATATATGGGAGGATGTTCATGTGGGCATTCATATAAGGCATCTAAATGAGTTTGAATGTTCATGGGGCATTGTCATGGTGGGTGAAGATTCACACAATAACCAAAAGAATACTGAATTCCCATTCTGGGAGGGTATGCCACATTCTCTGATGGAACAGCAAGAATCTCCCAAGTACAGAGGCAATGGCTAGTGAAGGAGGATGGTCCATTGACAGGCCCTTGATATTGGTGACTGCTTATGAACGTTTAATCTTGAAATTTAAACTTAGCATTGAATTAGAGGATGTCTGAGCATTATCTCCTGAAAGCCCCCTTGTTGCTCAAGTGTGGACTCTGTCTAAGCTGAACTCAGCATATAAATGCAATAACTTCCCCCCAGCTTGGGACATGACTCCCAGGGATGAGCCTCCCTCGCACCAAGGGATTTCTACTGAGCACCATCTAGCAATGCAACTGAAAAAAGACCTTGATCAAAAGGGGAAAAAGGTAAAGACAAATGAGTTTTTATGGCTAAGAGACTTCAAAGTAAGTTGGAAGGTCATTCCAGAGGTTACAATTATGCACATCTCAGCAGGATATCACTGACTGCCAAATTAGACACTACCTCAAATAGCAGGGTTCCTGAGGGCTCTGGAGGCACCTAGGTACTATGGTCAAAGCATATGGTTTGGTGCCTTGCCAGGAGTTTTGTGCATTGCCAGTGGACCTTACCTTGGGATTCGTGCTCCCAAATGTGACAGAATTGGACTCAGTTGTGGTTTCCCTACACATGGCTCTTTGGACCTTCTATTTTAACCTATAGTTGGTGCTGGAGTTGGTAGGTGTAAGTCTAAGAGACTTGAATCTTTGGTTGGTCCATATGCCAGCTGGGCCTGGACCCTCAGTGGAGTTGAAACACCTACTCTCCAGTTCATTGGACTCGCCCAGGACAACTAACAAGGAGGTGATGATGGACAACCACTATACCAAGGAACCAAGAGAGTCTACAACTGCAAGCAAGAGAGTCTCATCCAATGGAAGTATGGGACTGAAGCCTCCTCTCAATTAGAGGTGGAGTGGGCATCACCATCCCATAATTCTCAGGACTGGGGAATGAACTATGGACTAGAGTGGACTAAGTGGTGTTCTACTATAGACTTATTGTGATTCTAGCAATGGAAGAACATGTATCATTGATGTGGAGGCAGTGGCCACTGGATGTTCTGAAGTCAGGGAGAGGGAAAACAGGTTTAATACTGGGAATTTTTTGGGACTTGGGAACTGTCATGATTGACATTGCAGTGACAGTTGCAGGCCATTATATATCTTGTCATGACCTACAGAATTGTGTGGGAGAGAGGGTAAACTACAATGTAAACTATAATCCATCATTAGTGGCAATACTCCAAAATGTGTTCATCAGTGCAATGAATGTACCTCACTACAGGTGACAGGGTGGACATTATCATCCTCAAATCCTCAAATTGAGGAATGAACAAGCATAAACAGGGAAAGCTACTATGAACTAAGGTAGGCATTTTTATTCTAGCACTGAAAGAAATTGTAACATTGATATAAAGACAGTGGCCACCAGAGGTTCTGAGGGGAGGGAGAGGGAAGAATAGATGCAACATTTGGGTATTTTTGGGACACTGGAATTATCCTGCATGATATTGCACGATGGATACAGGCCATTGTCCATTTTTTCAAAACCTATAAAATTTGCAGGGCAAAGGGAAAACTATAATGTTAACTATAGTCCTAGCTTAGTACAATGCTTCAATATGTGTTCATCAATTGTAACAAATGTACCACACTGTTGAAAGATGTTGCTAATGTGGGAAAGAGTGGAATGGGAAGAGGGTGGGGAATAGGGAAGTCCCCTATATGTTTTATGTAATATTTATGTAATCAAAACCTTCTTTAAAAAATTCATGGAGCTACACTACACAAACTGTGAGCCCTAATTTAAACTATGGACTTTAATAAATAGTACAATTAGAACAATGTGCTATATCATTTGTAACAAATGTTCCACACCAATATAGTTGTTATTGGTGGGGTTGTGTATGGAAACTACATTTTATGCATGATTATTCAGTAAATGCACAAGTACTCTAATAAAGAAAAAAAAAGAAATGTCTGCTTTTCATTGCTTTCTGGACAGTAATTACATAATTAAATATAATTTTCACATGTCTTACTTCCTAAGGATATGTATCATTGTTGATTTTTAAATTTTTTAGCTAATTCTTTAGATCATCATGGGAGAATTTAACTGTAAATATAAATTTTTGTATATGTAGGGACAGGTTATCAAGCATACCTAGTACATTGCAGAAAGTAACTTTCAGAATATTGTTCTTGACAGAAAGTGCTTGATTTTCTAATTCAAACTTTCATTTAGTGTACAATGATTGGACAGTCCTAACTTTATTGATCCTGACACTTTCTACCTACATCCCTGGGATGCATAAAGCAACCCCTGCTCCCATCCTTCCGTGTATGCACTCACGAGCATCCACAAGTTCATTTTATAGTCCATTGGTTTACCTCTTTAATTCTGACTACTTATTTACATCTTTGCAATGTTTTCAGCTATAACGGCAAAAGAATATTTATTAAATTTTATCCAGCATTTCTATGTTTTTGTAGTAATATTATTTTGAGATTATCTTAATCCTTCTTAACATTGTATGTGCTATAATTCTCTCTTTAATCTTTTGTTAATATTTTTACATTATGCAATTATTCATCCTTTATAAGCTTTTACATAAATTTACTCATATTACATGTATTTGCATACCACTGTTATGTATATTTCAGTAGATCTAAAAGATATTTTTCTGTGTATATACCGATGTAGAGAAATAACACCTATTATATCTCATTATATAATATGATGAAGTTGATTTCTATTCAACAATAATTTTTGAGGAAAGTTTTACATGGTCTGTCAATGGCATGCAAAATATTATGAAGCACTGGATTGTGAAATAACTACACAGGAATGACTTGAATAGAGTTCAATGCAAGCTATTTTAAAGTCATGTTGAAATATTAATAATTGAACTGAATTCTAGATTATAATAAAAACATTAAATTTAAGAAACATCAAGGAGGAAATGTTCTAGGCCACTTATTGTTATTTTGAAATGTTTCTTTATACACAATTTCTTTTACTTAATTGAAAATAATGTTATTTTTTTTATTGACTCCTTGATGGCTCTCTTAACTTGGTTGTTTCTCAAAGTATAAAGGGGTTCAATGAAGGTGAAATAGAAAAAATGAGCATTGAAACCAATTTTATTAATGGTCACTTCTTAATTTGCTATAGGATTCATATAGATGAAAATGCATGTGCTATAGGTGATGGAAACCACAATCATATAGGAAGAACAGGTCAAAAAGGCCTTTTTCCTCTGCTGGACTGAAGGTAATCTAAAAATTGTCCTGATGATGTAAGCATAAGACAGAACTACACAAGTCAGAGTCATGTTCAGGGTCAGCACAGCACAGATTATAACTATCTGTTCTATGGACCAAGTGTCTGAGCATGCGATTTTCTTTGGGGGAAATCACAAGCAAAATGATCAATGATGTTAGAGTCACAAAATTCCAGTTTTAAACTCAGGCTAAGTGGTGGGATTAATACACACAAACCAGCCAATAACAGATGATGGAATTCCTGCACACTCTGCTGCTCATGATGGTCACGTAGCATAGGGGTTTGCAGATGGCCACATAGCGGTCATAGGACATGGCAGCAAGGAGATAAAATTCTGACACTGCAAAGAGGTCAGTAAAAAAGACTTTCATGGCACATTTGTAGGTAATGACCTTGTCATCCGAAGCTATGCTATAAAAGTACCTAGGAACACATGCAGATGTGAGGAGACCTCTAAGAAGGAGAAATTGTGTAAGAAAAAGTACATGGGCATTTTAAGATGGGAATCCACAAAGGTGAGTGTGATGATGGTCAGATTCCCAGTTACACTCAGCCTGTAGGAGAGAAGTAGAAATATAAAAAGCAGAACCCTGCAGGTGAGGGTCATCTGTCAGTCCCAGCAGAAGGAATGCTGTTATTGTACTGTTTCTCATTGCTTACTTCCGATTTCTCTCCAGTCTGTATAATATATCAGAGTCATTTTCTTACAGATTTTTATAAATATTCTAAAATAGCCTATTCAGTATTTTATTCCCCACTACACTTTGAAAATTTATGTTTTACTTCCATTTTCTGCTTATTATTCCCTGGGCTGACTAGATTGCTGAGGATGTATATTTTTTTCAAGTGGCAATGATGTCGTTTGGGTTTTAAGATTTATTAGGTGTTAAAAACTAAAAAATGTCATAGAGATTACATGTCTTATATTTTATCTTTTTAACAGTGCTAATAAATAATAGAAAATTTATGCACTTTATATACACTCTAGAGAAGAAATTGACATCCTTATACTAAACTTGATATTTGCTTTTTCATTGAATTTTAAGGAAAAGTTTTTAAATCTCTCACCTACAAAGATCTGCTGCTGACTTCCCTTTATAACCCACATTTTTCAGAATATTTGCATTATATTTTTATATGGGCATTATCTTTATTCTGACCCAAGTGTTCACTGCCTTCTCCTTCCTCTCTGAGTTTCTAGTAAAATGAAATACTTTTCTAGTATTTCTACCATTTTTGCCCAATAATAACATATGTAATGAAGAAGTCAAGAACCTTTTGCTCCTGAGTTTGTGATAAGTTGCTACACCAATATTTCTCAGGTATCAACCATTGGTTATGTCAGAAGGGAATAAAATATCTCCATTATACAGTCATTACATATATCAAGACTTGAGATTTTCTAACATCAATGTTTAGAAAAACTTTCTCCCTTGTAACCAGTTTATTTATTTAATGAGCAAATTTAATATCTTGTTTAACTTACTGTGTGCCCTTTTTTAAGAATTGTGGGCTATTTTGCCTGTGACTATTTGTATATTTCACTGTGTTACCAAAAAAGGGAAATAGCATGGACCTAGGCACATGATTTACCTGAATTTAGAACCCTTCTAAGGAATTTGATCTCATTCAACAAGTATTAACTATTTATATCATATTTTTTGTAGCCCACTTACGTTCCTTCCATCTTTCCCCCAATTCTCAGTAATGCATCCATCACTGTGAAACCTTATTCAGACCTCCAAACTGAGAGCACTATTTAATCCTCAAAATATATTTTCCCAATATAGTAAAGCATGTAAAATAATGAAAGTTAATAAACAGATTAACAATAATTTTCAACACACTGATTTTTTTAAATTCTATTTTACAAACAAATGTTGGAAATGAACAGAAAGTTCTTCAATGAGATGCTGCATTGCTTAAAATGTTATTCTTTGAGGGAGGCTGCGGGTTTGACGAGAGGGGTGTGTTACAGGATGGCGGTGGTAAAGGGGCATGCTTATAGACTTCTATACGTACAAATATACTTTATCATTTTGAATTTAACTTTGAATGTGCAGCAAAAATTTTCCATGAATATTTATTATATTGAGTTAGTTGTGGATTTATTGGTGCATGATATGCATAAACTCCTTTGAGACAATTATATCTTTTTACCCAAGATAAATTCTCTCTAAAAAATGACACCTCATAAATATATGTTGGATACATGACAAAATACATAAATTATCACTGAAATCCATTTTCATAATCAAAGAAAAAACATCATCATACTTACTCTTCTCTTAGTAAATCAGAGTATCTTTTGGTTGTTTAAACATAGAAATAATAAGACTTTAATGTTGAAAGTGTTATTTTTAACAAATACATTTATAGCTTCATATTTACTGGCCTGTCTGGGAATGCAGAGAGCTCCCAGGATTGCCATCCTCAGCAAGGTTTACAGACTACCTGATAATGGGCTTAGCGATATTATAAGCCCCCCAATATATTCGTACTCTCTCCATCATTGAAAAGAAAATAAATTACTCTGAAGACTGGAATGTTAGGAACTCTATCCACTGTTAGAAGAGATGATATTCTCAATAATAAGGACAGAGAGATGCCTTTATAATACAGACAGTGGCTTTGTAAATTTGATGTCAGTAAGCAAAAATATGTATCCATTGTGGCCTACATTTAAGAGTCATTAGTGAATTTTATGAATAATAAGGGTTGGTAAAAATAAAAAAAAACATGTAATTCAGGCTTTTTGGGGACTGTGTCCTTGGAGATGGGATGATACATCAGTATCAGACACAGGTCAGGAGGACAACTCTGTTAGTTAAATAATATAGCTCATTTTTTAAAACTTTAATATCTACTAAGGGATTTGGTTGATTAAAATGCATTATTATGTGAATACATTCCTTTACAATATGATATGAATTTTTATTATAGTTGGAGTGTTTGAACCAGATATGCAGAAAGAAAAGTTTATACAATTATATGAGACTACCATTTACATTGAAGGAGTTATCCTTCCTGATTTTTCTTTCTGTAAGTATACCTGCTATATTATAGGCATTATTAAGAAATATATAAACATTTGCTTCCAATCTTAATATAGATGCAAACAATATGCTTTTATATCTTTAAAAACATCATAATCTGCCACATAATAACTTCTGTTCTTTCCAATTTATCACTACTAATCAATTGTTTGTGTGAAGATGAAGACATTGCCTGTATTACTTATCATGTTTTTCATTTTGCATAATCATCAATTATTCTATCAAAAACATCTTCATGCTAATATTTTCTATACATTTAAGTATCATTACTAAACCTGGAATTTCAAGATAAAATTTTATTCTTAGAAATTTTGTACCTTTTTAAAAAGGTTTTAAGTTTAGTCTGTTTAAAAAATTTCACTATAATTATGTCATTAGTATACATTATTTGCAATTTTTAGATCTATTCATACTTTGCAGTTATAAATATATTAAATATGTATTCTAAACTTATAAGTCTTCACAGGTGTCTATGCTGATTTTTTGGCATGTGGTTTATATATTTATGCAGTCAAATCTATTGGTGTTTTTTTGTTGCTTTGTAGTTTTTGACACAATTGTAAGGTATAACTGATATACAAAAAACTACACATATGTAAATTGTATATGATAAGTTTTGTAATAAGTTCTGAAATGCGTACTTCGTAGAGTGTCTTACCGCAATCAAAGTAATGAACATATCCCTCATGCCCAGTGGTGTCCCTGTGCCCTTTTTGATCACTCCCTCTTGCTTATGCCCCAACTTCAGTTCTCAGTAAACCATTGATCTGTTCTATAACTATAGATTAGTTTGCATTTTGAAGAATTTTATATAAATGAAATCACATTTCATACACTCATGTTTTTCTTCATTTGCTCAGCATACTTTTTTTGTAGTACATTGATGCTATGTTATTTATAGTTCATTCCAGTTCATTTCTGAGAAAAATATCCAATGTGCTGTATACCACAATCTTTTTACCTATATACCTGTTAGTGGATGTTTTGTTATTTCAAATTTGCAGCAATTTTAAATAAAGATGCCATGAACATGCATGCCAAAATCTCAGTAATGGCATGTGCTTCCATTACTAGGGGGTAACTACATAAGAGTAGAATGGCTGGGTTTTGGAAGGTATATGTTCAAATGTTTAAAGACCTACAAACAGTTTCCAAAGTTTCTGATTTTAACATTCCTACAAGGAATGTGAAAGTGCTGTCCTTTGTCCACATTTTTGGTATGATAAGTATTTGCAATTTTAGGCATAGTAGTAGGTATGTAGTGATTTCACACTGTGGTTTTAATTTGCATATACCTCATAGCTAATGAAGTTGATGATATTTTGGCAAGTTTATTTGTTGTATGTCTTCCTTAGTTTCATGTTTATTTAAACCATTTGCCTCTTTTATAAATGGATTTTGATTTTTCTTATTGAGTTTTGATAGTAATTTATACAGTGTTTGATGCAATTTTTTTTCAGGCATTTGGTTCACAAATATTTTAACCAGTTTGTAACTTGTCTTCTCATGCTCTTAACACTGTCTTTAACAGCAGATAGTCTCAATTTTGATGAATTGCATTTTATCAATTTTTAATGGGTTATGCTTTTTTTGATGTTTTTTTCCTAAGAATTTGTGGCCTAACCTAATATAAACATTAAATTTGTGGATGGAAGTTCATTTTATTTAATATGGTTATCCAATTCTTCTGTGCGAGTTGTGTAAAGACAGTCCTTCTCAAATGAATTATTTTTGCATCGCTATCAAAAATCAGTTGACCATGAATATAAGGGATTACTTCAGGACTCGCAAATCTTTTCCATTGATCATGCGTCTATCTTAATGCAAATATTACACTCTTAATTGCTGTAGCTCTCTAGTACATGTAAGTCTTACAACTTTGTTCTTTTTCCCAGTTGATTCAGTTATTCTAGGTTTATTGCATTTCTATTTTAGTAATAAGCAGCTTGCCAAGTTTTACATAAATTATGTTTGGATTTTGATTGGGATTGTACTGAATCTAGAGATTAATTTGGATAGAATTCAACTTAAAAAATATTTGGTCTTTTGATTGATGAAAATTATATATACCTCCATTTATATGTCTTTTTATTTTCTCAGCAAAATTTGTAGTTTTCCTAACTGATTGAGCAAACCATAGCCTAGGGGCAGCTCATCCCTTCCGAAGAATAAACAAAATGGAGCAGATTAGGGCCATCACCCCCTCTCCAACCCCTTCCACATTCCAAGACCTCCTAATCCACTGCCCCTGGATATTTGATCCCAGGTTGTACT
>JAQZBX010089145.1:0-12665 GCA_029593785.1 Cabassous unicinctus
CTGGCCTTCCCGGAACAGCCCGCGTCCCCGCCTGTGTAGACTGGCCTTCCTCCCTCCCTCTGCTGGACTGCCCTGAAATAACCTCCTTGGTGCTAGCTGCCTTGCGGGGGGATGAGTCACCGCCTCACAAGCCCCCTTCGTTATCACAAGTTTCTTTCTCAGAGACTAGAGTCCTGCTCGTTGCGGCAGCAGCTCAGTGGGGTTCCACCATGCTGCGTGATTAGATGACTGAAGCCAGAGCTCAACGGCGGGCTGCCCTGGCGGGTTAGGCCCAGAGCTTGGTAGAGCACGGAGGAAGGAACGGAAGAGCTTAGGGAACCGGGCTCGGGAGTGGGCTTCTCACGGGTGACCTGTGGCCTGGTAGACACTCCCCCCTTAGGGGTGGGGCCCGTGCCCACTTCCCTGGGCATGGGCTGTCTCCAGAACTAGCCAGCAAGGCCTTGCTTACTGAGTTAACAAACCCACTGTTTACGGCACTTGCTACATGCCAGGTCTTGTCTGGACACTTTTCAAAATAACTCATTTAATCACCACCGCAGCACCCACCGGACGGTACCGCTGCTATCCCCGTTATACCAGTGGAGAAACCGAGGCAGAGGAGGTTCCATAGGTGGTCAAGGCCACGTGGCCAGCACGGACCCCTTCAGGCCTCTGGGCGTGAGGCTCGGCCCCTCCACGCGGGAGGGGAGCACCCGGGGCAGTTCTCTCCCCGGCGTGAGGACGCTCCTGGGGCGTGGCTCTGACGTGGAAGGGCAGCCCTCCCCGGCGCCCCAATGTTGTGCAGAGCCTGGCTCCAGCCCATGTGGGTGGGGGGCCTGCGGCGGCGGCTGGGCCCCTGGGCTCAGCCCTGCGCCTCTTGGCCAGGCCCTCTCCCCGGCTTTCCAGCCTGGCCGTGTGTCCTGTCACCGTCTGAAGTCCCAGCCCTTCCGAGGGCTTGGCGGCGTAGACAGAGCTGCCCCTGAATGAAAGCCCTGCCTGGTGGACACGAAGCGTCCCCGGACACACGCCCCGGTCCTCAGTCCCGGTCCAGGGGTGCGGCCGCTTTGGAAATAGGGTCTTTGGAGATGCGACTAGTCAGGACGAGGCCAAACTGGACCAGGGTGGGCCACGGCCCAGGGGCTGACGTCCTCATAAGCAGGGAAATTGGGATGGAGTCAAAGCGACTCTGCGGTGGGAGGGAGGGAGCCGAGGAGCGCCTCGAGAGCCGGCCACGGCCGGAGGCCAGGAGAGAGCAGGGGACGCTCTGCCGTAGGAGGAGGCCGGCTGCCGACCTCCACGACCAGAAGACAGGACGCGTCCGTCGCCTGACCGCTGGGCTGCGGCGCCGTGCTGCAGGGCTGGCCGCCAGAGGTCCTGCCACAGCCTTCCTCCCTCTCCTGTGGGCCCACTGCAGTGGCAGTGACCGTGAAGGGCTTACGTGACACCCTCCTGGAGCCCCAGGGAACGTTCGAGCTGAAGCTGAAGGGATCGCTTTTGGGGTATCAAGACGGAACACGTTTGTGGCGACACTGGGCACGGCGGCGCTGCGCGGTCCAGAGCCCCACTGCCATGGGGTTCCCAGCGCCTGAGCGCGGGCGGCTGGTACGAAGAGCGGAAACGGGAGACCTTGTCTGTGCTCCAAGCTGGTGGAACAGGCGGCAGCAGTGATGTCTGTCTGTGGTGTCTTTGGCAATGAGATATTTTTAATTTTCCCATGGCTAAATCTATCCGTCTTTCCATGATGTAAGTTGCAAACGTTTTTCCAAGTGTGGCGTGCACTGTGGCGTCTTCTGCTGAAGACAAGTTTTAAGTGCTGATGGTAAAACCTGCCCGTCGTTTCAGCACGGATGTTTGCGAGGAGTGTTTGCCAGTTTGCTGTTACCCACGGCTTCTTCTTCTGATCAGAAGTTTTAACTTCTCAGAGTCAAATCCGATAGCCTTTTCCTTTGGGGTGTCTGGGTTTTGTGCTTGCCTTGTATGGGGTTTGGAGAGGACTGCAAATGATGCCCTTCCTCTGCCTCCCTGGTTCAGGACCAGCTGAGAGGTGAGACCCGCGTGTAAAACCGTGGGGATGCTGGTTTGGTACCCGCCAAGGCTGGACTGAGGACATGGCTTGTTTAAGCAGTGGCGGGGGCTCCCTGGAGCCCACCCTTCCAGGCAGACACTCTCGGTGGGGAGGTGGGAGGGGAAAGTGAAAGAACCTGCCTTTTGCCACTTCTCTTGCTTTCTGCCAACAAGCCGAGGTGTGTGTGTGTGTGTGGGGGGGTTGGCTTTTGTGATGGCAGCGACAGAGGCCTCAGCATTTCACCCCCACAGTCTGTCACAGGACCTCCAAATCCCTGCCATAAAACTTGGCTAAGGAAGTGTGGTCTTGGGGTCAAATGTAGGGGCAGCTTCTGGTTTTCCACCTCCCAGATTGCGGCAGGTGTGGTGGTTTGGAGCTTGTACGGACCCAGGAAATCATGTTCTCAGACCCATTGGAAGTAGGCGCTCTTGATGAGGCGCCTCCCATTAAAGCGTGGCCCAGAGTGGGTCTTAATCCTCTTACTGGATTCCTTCATAAGAAAATGAAATTCAGACGGAGGGAAGGCCACGGAAGCAAGAAGCTGGAAGCAAAGAAAAGAGACCTGGAAGAGACCAGCAGACGCCAGCACGTGACGTTACAGAGCTGCCCAGGATCGCCGGCAGCCCATCTTCAGGAAGAAATCATCTTGATGTTGCCTTGATTTGGATATTTTCTTAGCCTCAAAACTGTAAACTTGTGAGCTAATAAATTCGCATTGTTAAAAGCCACCCTCACCTGTGCAAAGCAGATGGAAGCTTCCTGCTGCTGCTCTCTGCCCCAGGGCTAACAATCAAGAGGGCACATGCTGAAGCCTTTTCTTGTCCCTTGAGTCGGAATGAAGCTGTTGGTTTAATTTCCCATTTCACAATATTTGGTGCAGTAACATACTTTACTATCAAATGGATGGTAGATGCAATTGATCCAACCAGAAAACAAAAAGTAGAAGCTCAGAAACAGTCAGAAAAACTAATGAATATTCTCACTGTCCTGATTTTGTGATAATCAGGGTAGGCTAAACATTTGCTATATTAGAAACCATGCATGTGTTTCCAGACCTAGTTTTTCTCCCTAGGTCTGGTTTCTGGAATGCTGGTGATAAACTAAGCCTGATTTATTATGTGACGACCCTGTATGGGAAATGACTTTAACTCTAAGTATCTTTGGTCAACCTTAAGAGATATAGCAGGGGGCGGTTGTGGCTCAAATGGTTGTCTGTTTCCCATGTGGAGAGACCTGGGTTTGATCCCTGGGACCTCCCAGTAAAATAAAGAAAAATATAGAAGGTGCGTGGGTGCGCTGTCAGGCCCCACGCGCAGGTGAGCTCACAGGTCCCGCGAGCGGGTGCGTAGTCGGGCCCTGCCGAACCACGCAGCAAGATGATGACATAACAGGAGACAGACGCAGGGGAGAGCCAAGACGAGACGCGCTGAAAAACCAGGGACTGAGGAGGCGCAGGTGGTAGGACGCCTCTCTCCCACATCGGAGGTTCCCAGGATCGAATCCAGATGAAGACAGGAGGAGAGGGATGAGAGGAGAGGGCAAGAAACAAACATAGAGAATTGCTCAATGAATAGACACAAAAACAATAAAAAGGTGGGGGCGTAAAATGGATAAAAAGTAAATATATTAAAAAAAAATAAATGTAAAGATGTTCAAAATTAATAAATACATTAATAATAGAAAAAGGAAAAAAACTAATGAAGCAAATTGGTGTGAAAAATATGACATTTTCAGAATATGAGATGAGTAATGCTGTTCACCTAGCAGATCCTCTTAACATGCATGTTACTTGGAGTGATATATGTCATTACGGAACTAAAAGACGCAGTCATCTTACCTATCAAAAAGAAGCATTTATTTGAAAATTCCAGGTTCTGCAGCCTCCAAAAGGTGTTCTGCTCTATGGGCCTCCTGGCTGTGGGAAACTGTGGATTGCCAAGGCTACAGCCAAAGAAGCAGGCTGTCGATTTGTTAGCCTTCAGCCTTCAATACTGGCTGATAAGTGGTTGGAGAATCTTGGAAATTGGCTGCTGCTGTTTCCTCCCTTGCCATAAAGTTCCAGCCTTCCATCATCTTTATAGATGAAATAGACCCCTTTCCACAAAACCATGGTGAAAGCTCAGCTCATGAGTCTGGGGTGGCCTGGATGCTGACCACAGCCGTCAGGCCGTCGTGATGGGAGCCACTGATGGACCTCGGGATCTTGACTGAGCTGCCATGAGAAGAATGCGTACAAGATTCCACACCGACAGCCGTGGACAGGCATGTGCACCTGTTAGGAGTTGCCCAGATGCTGCACTCCTCTGTGTCAGAGAATATGTGGCTTCCACGTCAGCAGAAAGCCAGGGTGAAGGTGCAGCTCGGCCTGTGCAACAGCGGGACCTGCACAGGGCGGTTGAGAAGGCAAAGAAATCTAAGGATGCAGCATTTCAGAAGGTTTTAGCACGTTTGTCTAGATTAAGAGTAAAGATCATTTGTACAGTTCAAAAAAAACAAAAAAAAGCCGGCCTGTTTTACATTGTCTGCTTGCGGCAGCCCAGCAGACTAAAACAGCAGGGACGGCCCCCCGAGGGGTGCTCAGCTGTCAGTTACGCTTTTGCTGCGCAGTGAGTCACCACAAAGCGCGGTGGTTGAACACAACAACCGCTCACTCAGCGCCCGGTTCTGTGGGTCGGCGACTTGGGCCGGGCTCGCTCGGCGCCTGTGCATGCACCTGTGGCCAGCTGCCTGTTCTGCAGCCGAGGTGGGTCCACTGGGGTCTGGCTGGCTGTCGACGGCCTCACTCGGATGTCCAGCAGTTGACTGGTTTTCGGCTGGGGCGCGTCAGTTTTCCCCTTGTCTTTTAAGGCTAGCCCAGACTTGCTCACAGGGTTCAATTTCCCAGAAGTGCAGGAGCAGGGGCTACAGGGCAACCTCATTTTTGGAGCATTCCTTTGGTCACAGCTCGTCTTGAGGCTAGTGCACATGCCAGGGGCAGTGAATTAGACTCCACCCCTTCACTGGAGGGACTGCGGGGAATTATTTGTGGTCATTTGCAGCGTACCACTTGAGGGTCGTTTCAGAGGCTCAGCCGGGAGCCCTGTCTTCTGCACCCTGTGTTCACCCCTTTGCTCGAGGAAGCCAGGATGGCTTTAGTTATCCACAACTGATAGCTGACTGCTACAGCATTTGGTACCAGAAGGAATCGCAGACAACAGCCCTTCAAGGGTGAGGACTGGGTGTCTTCGCGGCCTGGTCAGCCGTAAGTGTCCAGAAGCCACTGGATGGGGGGCGTTCGGAGCGCGGGGCGCACGTGGGGGTAGCTGCTTGAACGATCACCGACGCTCACCTGGATCAAAGAGCAAGTCTGCCGGGGGAGTGGAAGGCCAGAAGCTGAGATGGAAGCGAGCTTTCTGACTGCAGTGCTGACAGTGGGCAGAAAAGCAAGATAAAAGCAAAAACTGATGGGTTTGAAAACCAAAAGATGGTTTGAGCTAGAAAATAAATTTAAAAGCAAATTCGTTAGGGGTAAAATCACAGTAAAATAGAGAAATAATTAGAAACCACATCAAGAAAAAAAAGAGAACGGTAAAATATAAGAGGAAAATAATCATCGACCACAAAAAACAAAAAACAAAACACATTTTAATTTTTAAGAGACTTTGAGGAACACTAAACAAATAAATAAAGCCTGGTTGAAATAGATGATTTTCTAAGAAAATATTGAAATTCATAGTTACAATTATGTCAAACTGATCCCTGAAGAGTTTCTCAAGAATACCATGCATTTTAAGGAAAAGATAACTGCAATACTATTTTAGTGTTCCACAATATAGAACACTAAGGAAAATTTGCAATTTAAAAATATTTCTCAAATAAAATTGATACCAAAACTCCAAAACTACAGTGCAATAATATAACAGTAAAGACTTATCTCATTAATATCAATGCAAAAACCCTAAATAAAATATTAGTAAACAGGATGAAGTAGTTCATTAAAAGAATCATACAAAAGCCAAGAAGGGTCTACTTGTAGAATGCAAGGATGTTCATTAATAGAAAATATTTTAATGTAATTCATCCTATTAACAGATCAGAAAAGCAGTCTTATTTACATCTCCTTTAGTACATGTTTTCTTTTGTAGAGGTAAAATTTACATGTAGTCAGACAGACAGGTCTTTTAATGTTCTTTAAACAATCTTATGTCCAGAAAAGTTGCAACATTTTTTCCAAAACCATTTGAGAGTATTTGCTGGTCTGCCACAGCTCCACCTCCAAATACTTAAGTGTGTTGCTCCAACACTCAGGTTTTCTTCTGCACACCTAGGACACAGCCATCCACGTCCAGAAACCAACACTGACATTCCTGCTGTCTAATCCTCAGGCTCCATTCAGATTTTGCCAGATGTTGGAATTCTATCTGTGACAGTTTGAATTTTGTGAATCCCAGAAAAAGATTATGTTCTTAAACTAAGCCATTCCTTTGGCTGTGAGGCCCTTTGATTGCATTAGCTTCTGTTAAGGGGCCTTTGATTAGATCACTTTAAGATCGATTTAGGGCTTCTGATTGGACTATGTCGGTGAGGCGTGACTCAGGCTGGGTCTCGCCCCCTTGCTGGGCCTTCTCTAGACAGAGACACAGAGGAAGGAGTACCATGCTGAGCCTGCCACGCGAGAGAGGAGAAAGTGAAGAGAGGGCTCCAGGCTCGCCTGCAGCTACGGAAGGGCAGAGAAGCCCTGAAAGGCTGAGAGAGGCTCCAGAGTCTGGAACCAGCAGAGCACAGAGGCACGGAAAGAGGCCCCGAGGGGCTGGGCCCACGGAGCAGCTCCAGGCTGATGGCCATGTGGCAGGACGCCAGGGTGCAAGTCGGCAGCAGCCGACTTGGGTGGGAAAGCATCTCTGAAGGTGCCTTGATTTGGACATTTCACAATCTCGGAACTGTAAGCTTTTAGCCCAAATAAAGTTCCACGTAAAAGTCAGCCCACGCCCGGTGCTCTGCATCGGCAGCCTTGTGGCTAACTAAGACACCATCCTTCATAGTCCAAGGGCTCACCCGGAGCCACACCTTGCGTTGACTGTCTCCTCTTCTCTTCAGCCTGGATGGAGTCTTCAGTGGTTCCTTGACTTGGACGTCACTGGCACTTGAAAGCCATCACAGGCCCATTCTGTTGTAGATTGTTTCACAATCTGGAGTTGTCTGATGTTTTCTTAGATTCCGGCTATGCATCTTGCTAGGAAAATCGTAGAAGCAGTTTTACGTTCTCAGGCCCTCCTGCCAGGCGATGTGCGGCCCAGTTTGCAGCATTACTAGCGAGCTTCACTTTGGTCACTTGCTCAGGGTTGAAGCTGCTCTCTTCTCCTCTGTAATCACTAAGGATTTTGTGGAAACGAGCTTGGGGAATACACAAACACCCCATTTTTCATAGAACATTTACTTGCTCATGCTTATTTCAGTATGGATTCATGAATTCCTATTTTATTCAAAGGGTTATGTTGGTTACTTCTGCTCAGATTGCCCCAGATGTGGCCACAGGAAGCTCTCGTGCCCTTTTGAGGTCACCCTGCAGGACCCCAAATCCATTCAGACTAGTGTCCTTGTTCCAAGAGAGAAATCTGGACAGATAGACAGACACAGAGGGAAGACAGGTGGAGACTGGAGCTGTGCTCCACAAACCCAGGAAGGTCAAGGATTGCTGGAAACTGCTGGAAGTTTGGAAGTGGCAAGGCTGGAAGCTCCCCTACAGACTTCACAGACAGCGTGGCCCTACTGACACCTCAGTCCTGGACCTCTGGCCTCCAGAACTGTGAGAGAATGAATTTCTCTTGTTTCAAGCCACCGAGCCTGTGGTAATCTGTGTCGGCTGCCCCAGGAACTAACACAAACAGCCTTGTTTTTGTTGTTGTATGAAGAGACCCCAACTTCTTGATTGATTCTCCTGTTTATGAACATTTCGATTACTTCCAGCTTTGGTTATTATGAATAAAGCTGCTATAAACATCCTTGTACAAGTCCTTTTGTGGTCATCTACTATGTTTTCTTTTCTTTTAGGAAAAGGGGTGGGATTTCTGAGGCACAGCGTAGGAATATAACTGCAAAAGAAAAGTGATTGTACCGTTTCTCCCTTCAGAAATGTATGAGTCCCAATCGCTCTACTTTACATTTTAATTAAGTGGATGTGGGAAGCAGATGTGGCTCAGACGACTCACCTCCTGCCTACCGCATGGGAGGTTGCTAGTTCAGATCCCGGCGCCTCCTAGAGAAGACAGCGAGCTGGTGCGATGGGCAGGCACAGTGAGCTGACACAACAGGATGACGCAACAAGAGACCCGGAGAGTGAAAAACATGGTGAGACACAACAGAGCAGGGAGTGGAGGCGCCTCAGGGGATTAGGCGCCTCCCTCCCACATCAGAGGTCCCGGGTTCAGTTCCCGGTGCCTCCTAAAGAAACAAGGAAGACAGACAGACACAGCAAGTGCAAACAACAAGGGGGTGGGGAGAAATAAATAAAATAAATCTTTAAAAAAAGTAATTAAGTGGATGTGAAGTGGTATCTCTGGATTGAACTGCATTTTCCAGGATTTTTTCCATATCTTTAGTTTTTAGCAGTTTGACTATCATGTTCCTCTGTGTGGTTCTCTTTGTGTTTGGACACACTGTACTTATAGGGTCTGTACATTAAGATTTTTCACCAAATTTGGGGTACCTTCAGGCATTAATTCTTCAAAAATACTTTCTGCCCCATTCCATCTTCCCTTTCCTTCTAGAAATCCAAGTACACATTTGTGAGACCTCTTGATATCATGCTATAGGTCACTTAGTCTCTGATAATTTTTCAATAGTTTTTCTTTTTGTTCTTCAGTTTGGGTAACATATTGCTTTTTGTCATTCTCATTGGCGCTTTCTTCTGCAAAATCCAATCTGCTATTCAGCACATTCATATATTTCTTTTATTCAGACATTGTTTTACAGTTTAGACCTTGCATTCAGTCCTATTTTATAGTTTCCCTTTCTCTGTTGACATTCCCCATTTGTTTACTCATCATATACATTATTTTCTCTAAATCTTTGGACATATTTACAATAGCTGTTTTAAAGTTCTAGTCTGCTAATTCCAAAATCTTGTAATCTGGGGATCTGTTTCTATTGACTTATTTTTTTCTTGACGATGGGTCACTTTTCTCTGCTTCATCACATGCCTAGTAATTTCTTATTGTATGGTAGGTCTCTTGGCTACTATGTGGTAAGGAGTCTTCATTTTGTTACCTTCTTTTAAAAGACGTTGAGTTTTGTTTTGGCAGGCACTTAAAATGCTAGTGGACACTTGTGGCCATGTCAGGCTTGCTTTTATGCTTTGCGGGACTGAGATGCTTCAGTGCAGCCCTTGGTCCTAAGATTTGGTCCTTATTCTGTCTCACGGAGCACGGTTTTGCCCGAGGTGCTCAGTGAAGCTTCTCCACTCTGGCCGGGCGCAGCCGTGCTGCTGCCCAGCACTGCTCGCCGGCTCTGCTCTCAGGCCTGCGGCAGCCTCTCTCCCGGGCCTCTCGGAGGGCTGCCCTGCACAGGCACAGCCCTGCCCTGGCCACGAATCTGAGAGGAGCCTGCTGCAGGCTTCTGCTCTTTCCTGCCCCGCGCCCGGCTCTCCCAGCCCTAGACGCCGATCGCTGCTTCCTTGGCTCCATGTGGCGGCCAAGAGCTGTTTGGGCTCCATCTCTGCTTCCATATCTTGGTAAGAAAAAGTGCCCCAAGATTAAAATCCAGGAAATACATGGGACTTTCCTCAAGGAGAACAGGCCTTTGCTGTCTGTAAATAATTGCCTCATACATTTGGCTCAGATTTATAATTGTTTATGGCAGGCAGTTAAGTGTGAGTCCAATTACTCTGCCATGGCCAGAATCAAATCCATTTTTGATAAAACTTTCTCAACATGATGACATACATTAATATCCACTATCCCCATATCTAGGAGCATCCCAATTAAGGTAAAAAAAAACAAAAAACAACAACAACAAAAAAAAAACCACAACAGACTCAGGAAGGCTGTTCTCTGTAATCACTGTTATTTAACATTTTTTAAATTAAAAAAGAGAAAGAAATGATGTATAAAAATTGTAAAGGAGGAAGTATAATACCACTTTTTGCATATGATATGATTAAATCTCTAGAAAATCCAAGAAGATCAATTTAAATTATTTTACAAACATCATTTCAACACTGTGGCTGGGACAAATGTAGCAAGTCACTAGCTTTCATCTGTGCAGAAAACAGCCTGCTGGCAGAAAGCTTAACGAGAGGAAAGATCCCACTTGCCACAGCGATGAAAGTCAAAATACCTGGAAATAAAGTCACCAAAAAAGAAATGTGAAAGATCCAAACGAAGAAAGCGTTTTAATGCCACTGAGAACACAAGAGAAGACTAGAGCGAGTGGAAAGATGCGCCTTGTTCTGGCTGAGAAACTCCAAGTCTGAAAGGCGACCATCTCTCCTTCCAGGGGCTCATCCTACAGACAGTTTCACGTGTGTGAAATGGAGCACATTCAGCTACTCATTGCTGGTAAAAGCAAAACACTGAAACTACTCGGAGGGCCAGCGGGGCGGGGTAAGAAGTGCCATAAGGGAGAACAAGCCCTCCGGGCGCTGGCAAAGGGCGCCCTCCAAGACCGACGGCTACGAGAGGAAGGCCAAGGGGCCGAGGCCGTAGTGTTTGATCCTGTGTGACGTGTGTGTGTGTGCTTCCGTATCTTAGAAATGTTTTGTCTTTAACTAAGAGAAAACCAGCCTCACATGACGTCAACAAATAAGGGCTTATCTTTCTCCCAAGAGGCCGAGAGGAAGGGGGCCAGTCCTGGCTCAACTGCCCCGTGGTGCATCAGTCTTCCTCTGTAAACCCCACCATCCTCAACGGGTCGGGCGCCTTTCCTCGGGCTTATATACAGTCTACTGGTTGTGCGATGTCTGCGTCATCTCAAGAAACCACGGCAGTTCACGCCAAGAAGAAAGGGGAAGGAAAAGGAGAGGCCGGCCACGCCTGTCCCACGTCCCTGCGCTCCGCTCAGGTGTCTGCTTACATTTCAGTGGCCAGTCCGAGCTGCAGGGGAAACCGTGCGTGACTTGCAGGACTCTATGCCTTCCTCTGCTACGAGAAGGAGCTCCGCGCAAGCCAACTTGCTGTGTGGCCCATGGCTTGTGCATACTGAGAATATCTTCAAAAAGGAACCTAAGGAACTGGTAGCTCTGATTACTTCTGGGTAGGAGTGAGGTGTCTGAACTGGGAGGGATAGTTTATTCTATCTTGTGAACTTAATTCTGTGTGTGTTTATTCCACATACAATAAACAAGTAAAATATGATTTCAAAAAAGAAACCAATAGCAAAAGAATGGCTTTAAAAATGCCATACTCAGAAACTTAATAATAAATACTAAATAATCTTTGTTTTTTAAGATTTATTTATTTATTTATTTATCCCCCCTTGCTGCTTGTGCTTGCTGTGTCCATTTGCTGTGTGTTTTTTCCATGTCTGCTTATCTCCCCCTTGCTGTGAGGTCCTGCTGCATCAGCCCACCGCGCCGTGCGGGCAGGCCTGCCCTCACAAGGAGGCTCCGGGAAGCGAACCCAGGGCCTCCCATATGGTAAACGGGAGCTCTATCGATTGAGCCACACCCACTTCCCAATACTAAATAATCTTTAAAGTGGAATTTATAAGGTAAATTTCAAAGTACTTAGGAATTAACAATAATGAAAACTCTAAAAGTTAAAATTTTTGGCACACATTTAAAACAATATTAGAGACAACTGTATACATTTGAATATATTTATCTGAAAATAAGAAAGGCTGAAAGCAAATAAGCTAAGTCAAGGATCTATAAAAATAGCACAGAATAAATTCAAAGAAATAAAGAAGGAAGGAAATAATAAAGATAAAGACAAATCAACTAAAAAGCAAACCACAAAAAATAGAAATGATGAACAAATGCGAATATTCTCGTTGTCCTGATTTTGTGGTAATCAGGGTAGGCTAAACATTCGTTATATTAGAAACCATGCATGTGTCCCCAGACCTGGTTTTTCTCCCTAGGTCTGGTTTTTGGAATGATGGTGATAAACTAAGCCTGATTTATTATATAACCATCCTGTATTGGAAAAGACTGTAACTTTGGGTATCTTTGGTCAACCTTAAGAGATACAGCAGGGGGACGGATGTGGCTCGGGTGGTTGGACGTCCATCTCCCATTTGGAGGGACCTGGGTTCGACCCCCAGGACCTCCCGGTAAAAATTAAAAAAAGAAAAATATAGAAGACGTGTGGGCCATCAGGTCCTGTGCGCGGGTGCGCCACCAGGCCCTGCGAGCCACGCAGCAAGATGATGACGTAACAGGAGAGTGACACAAGGGAGAGCCAAGACAAGATGCACTGAAAAACCAGGAGCTCAGGTGGCGCAGGCGGTAGGACGCCTCTCTCCACATTGGAGGTTCCGAGGATCGAATCCCAGTGAAGACAGGAGGAGAAGGATGAGAAGAGAGGGCAGGAAACAGACACAGAGAGTTGCCCAGCGAATGGACACAAAACAGCAAAAACAGAGCAGGGGGTAAAAATGGATAAAAGTAAATAAATAAATAAATCTTAAAAAAAAAAAAAAAAAA
>JAQZBX010089146.1:0-12666 GCA_029593785.1 Cabassous unicinctus
TGTGAGGGCAGGCCGGCCCGCGCAGCCTAGTGGGCTGATGCAGCAAGCCCTCACAACAGGAAGCGGGTGTGGCTCAACCGATAGAGCCCCCCGTTTATCATGTGTGAGGCCCCGGGTTCGCTTCCCGGGGCCTCCTTGTGAGGGCAGGCCGGCCCGCGAGGGGCTGATGCAGCGGGACCTCACAGCAAGGGGAAGATAAACAGACACGGAGAAGACACACAGCGAATGGACACAGCGAGCACAAGCAGCAAGGGGGGCATAAATAAATAAATAAATAAATCTTAAAAAAAAAAAAAATTAATACAAAGATACAGTAATCAAAACAGTGTGGTACTAGCATAAGGACAGGCATATAGACCAGTGGAAAAGAACTGAGAGTTCAGAAATAAACCCTCACATCTATGAGCCATTGTTTTTTGTTTTTGTTTTTGGCAAATGAGCAAAGAGTTTATTGAAAAACGAGAGAGAGGTAAAGTACACACCCAAGACATGAGTGCAGGCATGCTCCAGGCAAGAAATGCACAACATGGGGCCCCAGGGTAGGCCTTTTTAAGGCCTTTCCTCCTCCTCCATTCCCATATTAAGGAGGGATCTCAGCTATTTGCTGTCCTGATTGGTTGCCTTTCTATCTTCACCTGTTAGCTTTCAGTGACCCACTGATTTTTGACAAGGATGCCAAGTTCACTCAATGGGGAAAGAATAGTCTCTTTGGCAAATGGCTCTGGGACAACTAGAGATCCACTTGCAAAAGAATGAAAGTGGACCTTTACCTCACATCATATATAAAAATTAAGTCAAAATATATCAAAGACCTACATACGAGAACTAAAACCATAAAAGTCCTAGAAGAAACAGAGGAATATCTTGAGGACCTTGTGTTGGGTAATAGATTCTTAGATTTTACACTAAAAGCATGAGCAACAAATGAAAAAATAGATAAAATGGACTTCATCAAATTTAAAAACTTTGGTGCATCAAATGACAAGTGAAAAGACAACCTCCAGAATGGGAGAAAATATTTGGAAACTATATATCTGATAAGGGTTTACTATCCAGGATATATAAGATAAATTTTACAATGCAATAAGAAAAAGACAAGTAACCCAATTTAAAAAATGGACCAAGGACTTTAATAGACATTTCTCAAAAGAAGATATACAAATGGTCAAAAAGCACATGAAAAGAAGCTCAACATCATTATCCATTAGGGAAATGCAAATCAAAATCACAAGATACCACTTCACACCCACTAAAATGCTTATTATTTAAAAAATGGAAAATAACAAGTGTTGGCAGGGATGCAGAGAAATAGGAATGCTTGAGCATTGTTGGTGGGAATGTAAAATAGTGCTGTCTCTGTGGAAAACAGTTTGGCGGTTCCTCAGAAAGTTAAGTATAAAATTACCATATGACCTGGCAATCCCATTTCTAGGTATATACCCCAAAGAATTGAAAACAGGGACTTAGAAAGAATCTGTACACTGATGTTCAAGCAACATTAATCACAAGAGCCAAAAGGTGAAAGTAACCCAAGTGTTCATCAATGGATGAATGGATAAACAAAATGTGTTATCAACATACAATGGAATGTTATTCAGCCATAAAAACCAACAATGTTCTGATACACGGTAGACCATGAATGAACCTTGAAGGCATCATGTTGAGTGAAATAAGCCAGACACAAAAGGACAAATATTGCATGATCTCACTGACATGAAATAACTATAATATGCAAATTCATAGAGACAGAAGTAGATTTCAGGGTACAAGGGGTGGGGGTGGAGGTGGGGAATGGGGACTTAATGCTTATTGGGTACAGAGGTTCTGTATGGGGTGATGGAGAAGTTTTGGTAATGGATGGTGGTGACAGAATAGCACAATGTTATGAATATAATCAACACCACTGAATTGTATACTTGAATGTGACTAAAACAGGAAATGTTATGTTGTATATATGCTACCATAATAAAGATGAAAATAAAATATACAGTTAAAGATATTTAAACTCATAATTATGATTCAGATGGCATCCCTTTTATTAGCCCATCAGGTCAGGAAAACAATGGAGAATACCAAGTGGTGGAAAAGTGTAGGGAAATGAACGATGCCATGTCTTGTGGATTGGAGTGTGTGTTGGTATAATTTTTTTTTGGAGAGCAATTTTATATTTACATAGTCTTCACCCAACAATTCCATTTCTGGGTATCTATTCTCTAGAAATACTTGCCCATGTTCACAAAGAAGTATGTGAAGGATGTTCATTGCAGCAATGCACATAATAAGGCTACTGGACATACTCTAAATATCCATCAATACGGTAATCATTAAATAAATTGTGATACATCAATACTATGGACTACTATGCGGGAATTTAAATGAATGGGGTAACTCGCTATATACTGGAAAGGAAAGAAACCTAAGACATCAATAAGTAAAAGAATCAAGTTGTAGAATGGTACAGTTTATATAAGGAAGAAAAAAAACTGCATAATGAACCTATTTTGCTATATAGGCAAATGCATGAAAAAAGGTCTGGAAAGACATACACCAAACTCAGAGTAACAGTATTTCAGGGGTGGGGGATTAAGAGATGAGGATTTTTACTATATCTGCTATTTCATTTGTGTACCTTGAGAATATAATCATCTATTACCTGTATAATGAAAAGCAAATTTAAATGGCCTCTTTCTTATTTTGAAGATGGTCTACCATATTTATTTTTAAAATAACCATAAAGTTGCAATCAATAGAGGTTGATTTTGGATATAGAGGGGGGAAAATACCTTTTCTCAGAGGTATTGACCTCAAAATTCTGGACCAAGAAGGATCTTACAATGCAGTTGGCTTTCTGTAGCCACATTTGAAGAAAATATACTCACAGTTTCTCAGCCCAACGATATGCCTTCCATATATTTTCATCAATGTAAGAAATAGAGTTTCCTTGGAAATTTCTGTGAAAAAACACATTTCATATCCTTGAATAGGTAGGAAAAGAATGAAAAGAGTAAGTATAAAGAATCATGGCAACCTCATGGGAAATATTTTAAAAGCAGAAAACACTAGCTTTCCAATTTCTACAGAAGTCAGCTTCCAAATTTATACAATTAATAAAGAAATACTATGGGATCAGTGGCACAAATGATAAGGCCATCTCCTCAGAAACGGAATTTCCTATTAGTCCAATTTCTTCTCCTTTGTCATTATCAACAAATAAGTATAAAGAAACCACATGCCAGGAAACACTAAAACTTTGGCTAAATGCCCTCTGGTCACACCTTTCCAGGTGCTGGGATGACAAGGGCAATTAGAATTAGAGAGATTATGTATTGATGCAGAAAGATCTCTTAGACATATTGCTTAGAGAAAAGGGCAAATCACTGAGCAAGGAGTAAAGTATTACCTAATTAGGAAAAAAAGTACATAGAAATACATATACATATGTCAAAACAAAGGAAAGAGACCTGGAGGAAGAACACACAGCAAAACGATAACATAAGTCATCTTACAGGTGGTATGGAGGAAGGTGGGAACCGGAAGAAGGGGCAGAGGAACTTTCACTTTCACTTATCCCATATACTTGAGTTTTGTTTTTTTTTAATACAGTGGGACTGTATCTATGAATGACATGTGCTTAAGAGAAGTTTAAATGCCTGAGGTTCAGTTGGGACCACTAACTCCAAGGATGACTTTGAATCTTTACCTTTTGCTCTGTTCTCTTCCCTCAGCAACAACTTATCTACTGAGTTTATAAAATCAAAGAAGTGACACATTGTTTTCTGGGAGGTCAGAAATAAGTCAAAACAGGCACTTGTCTGCCCATCTGCCCAGTGGACACGTGCACTCAATCAGGAGTCTTCTGGTTGCTTTATGCTCACCAATAAAAGAAGCCTAAAGCTGACTCATGTCCCTCAAACTGGCTCTCCTTCCTGCTATATTTCCATCTACTAATCCACCATCACTCTCCTAATCATTCACTGGAGTCATATTTGTTTTGTTTTGTTTCATATTTGATTTTTCTTCTTCCCCCAACTCCTAGAGTCAATCACCAAACTGTTAGATTGTAACTTGCTGACCCTGAGCTCAAGCCATGTGTCCAAACGCAGAATGCTCCATTCCATGCCTGCTCTTTTCACACCCCTGCCAAACCACAGAATATTCTGCTCTTAACCACTTTGTTGTATCATCAGCAATGAAGTGGAGAAAGGGACATGCAACCATAAGAGGAAGGACAAAAAGGGGAGTAGAACGGAGATTAAGGCATGAAATGATGGTGCTAAATAATACGGGTAAGGAAAAAGAATAAAGGCAATCACAAGTAAAAGACTGGACAAAGGGGCACAATAGTAAGAAGAGTTGCAAAGAGAAGGTAAAAATAGTAAGCCAATGTGGGTTGGGGAGATGAAGCAGGCCCAAGAAGACCTTGAAGAGGCTGCTATGTCAGGCAGAGTGCAGAGGCCAGAAGAGGAAAGGCAATTCTTACAAGATGGTGAAGGTGCCATTGTAGGTTCTGGGCTCTGGCACAGGGACTCTGTGGAGCCTCTGCTGTAGGCTCAGGCCAGCACAGGCCAGTGTATCATCTTTGCAGGTACAGAGCTGACATATGTTGATGGTCTTGGTAACGTTTTGTTGCACAGTTAAACCCATATGCGCCTTTTCTGGGGTGGAATTTGTGGTGGGAGACTGTTGCTGATGTGCAGTTAAGCCCATCCGTGCCTGTTCTGGGGGGTAATTTGCAGTGAAAGTCTGTTCCTGTTGCACAAGTAAACCAGTCCGTGCCTGTTCTGGGGGGTAATTTGCAGAATGCACCGATGAATATGGAGTAGATGGAGGGACAATACCTGCTTCAGATGACCTTGGATGCTGAGTTATGGAATGCTCTATATCCAAAGGTTGAACTATAGTCAGGTTTGGATGCAGAGTCTGAACCTGGTTTGGAGGAGGAAGTGCTACCTCAGGCAGGGAAGTGGAATGTTCCACCTCCATTGTGGGTTCTGGAGTTATGGTGACCTCCAGGTCCTCTGGTTTAAGTGTGGCATTGGGCAAGTTTGAATTTGAATGCTGAACTTGATTCTGCTGGGTTGGAGGAGGTTCAACCTCCATATTGGGTTCTGGAGTTACGGTGAGCTCCAGACTCCCAGGTTTAACAGCGACTTCTGTCAGGTTTGGATGCTGAGCCTGAATCAGGTCTGGAGGTGGAGGGGCGACCTGAGGGAACTCTGAAGGAGTTGAACTTGTGGGTTCTGAAGTTATGGTGACCTCCAGGTCCACAGGTTTAACAGTGACATTGGGCAAATTTGAATGCTGAGCTTGATCTTGACCTGGAGGTGGAACTGTAACCTCATGATATTCTGGAAGTTGAGGTATATGAAGAGACTCAGGAGGCTGAGTTGAAGATTCCTGCTTGGTTGGAGAAGGTTCAACCTCTGTATTGTGTTCTGGAATTATGGTAAATTCCAGATCCACAGGTTTAACTGTGACTGTAGTCAGGTCTGGATTCTGAACCTGAATCTGGTCTGAAGGTGGAAATGTCTCCTGAAGGTGTATTGGAGCAGTTATAGTCTGCAGGGTAGTAGAATGTTCAATTTCTGTCGTAGGTTCTGGATTTATGGTAAGCTTCAGATCCAAAGGCTGAAATGTGACACTGGACAAGTTTGATTGCTGAGCTTGAACCTGACTTGGAGGTAGAACTGTCAGCTCCTGATAAGCTGGAGGTTGAGTTTCCGTCTCCTGAGGAGGTCCTGGAGGCTGAATTTGGGACTCCTGCTGGGTTGGAGAAGGTGCAACCTCCGTAGTGGGTTCTGGAGTTACAGGAAGCTCCAAGTCAACAGGTTTAACTGTGACTTCTGTCAGGTTTGCATGCTGAGCCTGAACCTGGTCTGAAGGTGGAGGGGTCACCTCAGGGGGCTTTGGAGAAGAAACTGTAGTGTTTTGCAGGGTTGTAGAATATTCAACTGCCTTACTGGTCTCTGGAGTTATGGTAAGCTCCAGATCCACAGGTTTAAGCGTGACTTCTGTCAGGTTTGTATGCTGAGCTTGAACCTCGTCTGAAGGTGGAAGAGTCACCTCGGGAAGCTCTGGAGTTTCGTGTGGGGCTGTAGAGTATCCAACCTCTTTAGTGGGTTCTGAAGTCATAATAACTTTCTCAGGAGGATATGCAGGAGGTGCTAGGGTTACCTGCTGGACTGAAGAAGATTCCGCATTCTCTGGAATCTCTGAAGTCTGAGCTGGGGTCTCCTGCTGAATTGGAGAAGATTCCACCTCCTTAGAAGGCTCTGCAGGCTGAGCTGAGGTCACCTGTTGGACGGGAAATGGTTTCTCTTTCTCAGTGGGCGCTGGAGGGTGATCTGGGGCCTCCTGCAGGACTGGAGAAGGTTCAGCTTCCTTAGAAGGTTCTGGAGGTGGAACTGAGGTCAGCTGCTGGGCTGGAGAAAGTTCTACCTTCTCAGGGGTCTCTGGAGGCAGAGCTGGGGCCTGTTGCTGGACCGGAGAAGGAGCTGAGGATTTCTCCTGGCCCAGAGAAGATTCATTCTCCTTCAGGGGTTCTGGAGTCCCAGCAGGGGTAACTTGCTGAACTGGAGAAGGTTCAATCTCTTTAGGGGGCTCAGGAATTATGGTAAGTCCCAGAGTCACAGGTTTAACTGTGACTGGATGCTGAGCCTCACCCTGACTTTGAGGTGAAATTGTCACCTCTTGATGCATTGGATGTTGAGCTATACTGTTTGTAGCAGGCTCTGGAAACTGAACTGGGGACTCCTGCTGGACTGGAGAATGTCCACCTTCCTCAGTGGGCTCTGTAGATATTGTAATCTGCAGATCCACAGGTTTAAGGGTGACACCAGGCAAGTTTGAATGTTGAGCTTCATTCTGACCAGGAGGCTGAAGAGTCACCACCTGATCTACAACCTCCTTTTGTGGCTCTGGGGGTTGATCCTGAGACGCCTGATGAACCTGCTGAGTTGAGGAAGGTGCCATCTCCTTAGGGGGCTCCAGAGACTGAGGTGGTGCTACCTGCTGGACTGGAGATGGTTCAAACTCCTCAGGGGGCTCTGGAGACTGAGTTGGCATTATGGTAAGCTGCAGATCCACTGGTTTAACTGTGACATTGGGGAATACTGGATGCTGAGCTTGAATGTGACCTGGAGGTGAAACTGCCATCTCATTAGGCGCTGGAGGTTGAGCTGGGGTCTGAACCTGGGCTGGAGAAGTTTCAATCTTCTCAGTGGCCTCTGAAGCATAAGCTGAAGCCTCCTGTTGAATTGGAGATGGTTCACCTTCCTTAGGGGGTGTTGGAGGCTGAGCCTGAGACTCCTGTTGGTTTGGAAAAGGTTCCTCTTCCTTAGTGGGCTCTAGAAGTGAGGTTTGAGCCTCTTGTTGGACAGGCAAAAATTCACCTTCCTTGGGGGGTTCTGGGAGCTGAGCTGGGGTCACCTGTTGTACTGTAGATGGTTCTACCTTCTCAGGGGCCTCTTGAGGATGACCTGGGACTACCTGCTGGACTGGAGAAGGTTCACTCTCCTTAGGAGGCTCTGGTGGCTTTGCTGGGGCTTCCTGCTGGGTCACAAATGGTACAACCTCTGTAGTGGGTTCAGGAGTTATCGTAAGCATCAGATCCACAGGCTTAACGGTAACATTGGGCAAATTTACATGCTGAGGTTGATGCAGACCTGGAGGGTAAACTGTCGCCTCATGATGCACTGCAGGATGAGCTGCAACCTCATTAGGAGCCTGAAAAGGAGGCTCTGGATGGACTGGAGGAGGACTGACCTCCTCCGTGTGCTCTGTCGGTTGAATTGTGGAATCCTCCTGGATTGGTGGATATTCAGCTTCTCCAGGAGGTTGTGGAGGTTGAGCTGGTGCCTCTTGCTGGATTGGAGATGGCTCCAACTCCCCAGCAGGCTCTGGAGGCTGAGCCAGAGTCTCCCCTTGGACTGCAGAAGGTTCACCCTCCTTAGGAGGCTCTGGTGGCTGAGCCGGGGCTTCTTGCTGGGCTGTAGATGGTCCAACTTCTATAGGTGGTCCAGTACTTATTGTGAGCTCCAGATGCACAGGGTTAACTGTAACTTTGGGCAATTTTACATGCTGAGGCTGATGAAGACCTGGAGGGTGAACTGTCACCTCATGATGTACTGCAGGGTGAGCTGCAACTTCATTAGGGGCCACTGGTGGCTGAAATGGGGACTCTGGCTGGACTGGAGGACTGAGCTCCTCAGTGTGCTCTGTAGGCTGAGTTGTGGAATCCTGCTGGATTGGTGGATGTCCAGCTTCTTCAGGAGGTTTTGGAGGCTGAGCTGGAGCCTCCTGCTGGATTGGTGATGGCTCTAATTCCCCACTGGGCTCCGAAAGCTGAACTGACTCCTCTTGTTGATCTGGAGAGGGTTCACCTCCTGGAGGACTAGTTGGAGGTTTTGGTGGTAGAACTGAGGCCTCCTGCTGGGTTGTAGAAGGTTTAACCTCCTCAGAGGTGTCTGGAGGGTAAGCCGGGACCTCCAGCTGACCTGGAGAAAGTTCACCTTCCTCTGAGTGCTCTAGAGGTTGAGGTGGGCCTTCCTGCAGGATCGGAGAAGGTTCAGCTTCCTCAGAGGGTGTTGATGGTTGAGCAGGGGTCACCTGCTGGCTTGGAAAAGGTTCAACCTCCTTAGTGGGCTCTGGAGTTATGGTAACCTGTAGATCCCCAGTTCTAAGTGTATCACTTGGTAAGTTTGAGTAATGAGCTGGACCCTGACCTGGAGCTGGAGTTTGAGTTATAACCCCCATAGAGGGCTCTGGACCTGTACTCTCCTGCTTGCCTGGAGGAGGTTCAACTTCTTCAGGCAGCTGCAGAGACTGAGCTGAGTCTTCTTGCTGAGCTGGAGCAGTTTCTACCTCCTCAGTGGGCTCCAAAGGCTGAGCTGGTGTCTCCTGCTCTACTGGAGAAGGTTCTACCTCCTCAGATGGCTCTGGAAGTTGAGCTGGGCCTTCCTGCTGGACTGGAGAAGGTTCACCCTCTCCAACGGGCTCTGGACGCTGAGCTGGGACCCCCTGCTCTGTTAGAGAAGTTCCAACACCAGTGACTTCTGGAGTTATGGTAAGCTGTAGATCTACAGGTTTAAATGTGACATTGGGAAAGTCTGAAAAATGAGCTTCGTCCAGATCTGGACGTTTAACAGTCACTACAATATTCTCTGGTGATTGACGTACAACCTCCCTTTCAGGCTCTGGAGCCTTAGCTGGGGCCTCCAGCTGGGCTGGAGAAAGTTCATCCTCCTCAGGGGCCTCCGAGGCCTGTGCTGGGGCCTCCGGCTGGATTAGAGGAGGTTCAGCCTCCTCAGGGGCCTCCGAGGGCTGTGCTGGGGCCTCCGGCTGGACTGGAGGAGGTTCAGCCTCCTCAGGGGCCTCCGGCTGGACTGGAGGAGGTTCAGCCTCCTCAGGGGCCTCCGAGGGTTGTGCTGGGGCCTCCGGCTGGACTGGAGAAGGTTCAGCCTCCTCAGGGGTCTCTGAGGGCTGGGCTGGGTTCTCCTGGGCTGGAGACGGTTCTATTTTCTCAGGGGGCTCTGGATGCTGAGCTGGGGCTTCCTGTTGGGTTTGAGATTGTTCTACCTCCTCAGCAGGCTCTGGAGGCTGAGTTAGGATTTCCAACTGGTGTGAAGGAAGTTCAGCCTCCTCAGAGGACCCTGAAAGCTCATCTAGGTTCTCTAGGAAGTCCAGAGGTAGGTTGTCTGGAGGATAAAATATGTCCAGACTTGGATCTAGAAGATCAGACTCATAGGATTGATCTTGAAGAGTTTTTGGTGCTAATTTATCTGAATTTCCAGCCTTAGCAAGCCGATGATGGTGAGCTAGATCTTTCTTCAGGTTTGCGGGTGAAACAAACTTAGCTGGTTTTGAACTCTGACTGCCCTTTAAAGGTGGAACAAGTATTTCAAATGACTGGTTGTCTTCAGCCTGATTCAGAGCTGGAGTGTAACTCCTACTTTTGAGTTGAGGAGGCATAGTTAGGGCCTGATTCTGAATCCAATCTAGCATTGGCTCTGCCTCCAGGAGCTTTTGATGCAGAGTTCGGTTGTCATTCAGATCCCGAAGTGGAAGAGCAAATTGATCAGGTCCTGGGGGCAGCTCTAGAGCTGAATCCGTGTCCAAGAGTGGAACCAAAGGCTCTGTGAACTGCTGACGTCGGGCCAAGATGGGGGCCGGAGCCGAGGATCCCAAGTAGTCAAAGCCTCCTGGCTCGGGTGGGGGTGTAAGCGCATGGGGTGGTTCAGGTGGGAGATTGGGGGAGGGCGTAGACCAGGGCTCAGTGGGCCCCGGGGGGTCGGAGGTCACCTGGACTGGGTCCAGGGATGATCCCGGAGGCTGAGCCGCCCGGACCAGCAGCCACAGCGGATGCAGTGTGAGGAGGAACTGTGGGGCCCAGAGGCGCAGCCCGGACATGACATGCGGAGGCTCAGGGGCGCAGCGACCCAGGCCAATGGGGCGCCGGCGCCGCGCCCTGAGCGAGGAGCCGAACCGTTATGGCAGCCTGTGAGGCGCGCGCACCTTAGCAACCGCGCGCCCCTCCCCCACCTCGCGACCCACCCTTTATTTACGACACCTTTATTTACGCAACCTTTATTTAGCTCGGGCCCTGACCCGCTCCACACCACCAGGGTGAGCCCTTGTCCCAGAATCACTGTGGTCTAAGGCTCCCTTCCCCCAAGTGGAATCGCCTGCTGCCATGCCTCGCCCTCGCAGTGAAGCAGGATTTGGGCCAGACCCTGGTTCCCCTACCAACACCCCAAATCTTAACGCCAGTAGCGTGGGCAGGGACCCAGTCAGTGCTTGCCAAGGAAGCAACGGAGCACAGTCTCTTGGGATATTCAAAAGTGCTAGTCTGCTTCCAGCAGCCTGAATTCTTCTTCCTCCAAGCTGAAATCCGAAATGCATTCTTCCTCCCCTTGGCCGTACTGCTTCCAAGGAAAGTAACTGACCTGCAAAATGAGCATCTTTTAATGTAGCAATGAGGAAAACACACATTACGGTTATTGTATTCTAACGTGTTGCCATTTCTTCTGATTTCTCAGTATCCTCTTTGTTCCACATTTGATTATTAACCTATGCTATAATAAAGTGGTAGGGGCTACCACTAATCAGTGACCACCCCAAAATTTCTGTAGGAATGGTTTTGGGAGATGGGCAATTGAGTTTAGGAGAATGCATAGCATTTTACATTGGCACAGGAAAACTTCCCCAATCCCATCTTTGCTTAACACAACCATTAATCCAGGAAAAGTTAACAACCCCACTTTACAAAGGTCTACCTTCCATACACGCATGGAGAAGACACTTAGGATGATAAAGTTAGCAAGTTAAATAATTTTTTTGAAATACTACTGCCACTAGCACCCAAGTTATTTACTTTACAGTCCTTCTTATAATCATGGTATTTATTTTCTTGTTTATTAGCTAGCACAATGCCTAGCAGGTAAATTCCAAGAGAGAAGGGGCTCCATCTTATTTCCAGGGCCTAGCACATGGCTTGGCACATAGTTATGATTTCAATTGAATCAAGTGAATTGATTTCAAGATTGACTTCATTTAGGGATGGATCTTTGGTTATAATCAGGTGTCTGAAATCTTTAGTCTCAACATTGAGTCCATTTCTCTCATTTCACAGGAATCGAGACTTCTTAAAGTCCAGTCTTGGATAAGCTTGAAGTTTGCTTGACCAGTTTTATTTAAATTGAATTAAAATAATTAATTTACATGGAAAAATCTTCAAATACTTTTCCAGAACAGAACCACCTTCTCGTTTCTCTACTTTCTCCCCTTCAAAATAAAACTCTTCACAACCTGGGGTGAGTTAAAAAAATCAACACTCTAGCCCCCAAACTAAGTTCCCACTGACATATAAACACATTTTCCTGCTCCTTTTTTTTTTAAGAAAACATCCCATAGGTAGTAAATAATGAACACTTTCTTTTAGAAATGACTTTGGCACCTTAACCTCTAATTAAGGGAATTCATATAATTGATTTACAAAAAAAGTTTCTTCAGCAAAACATTTCATTTCATAGAAGATACATGTGAGAGGCTAAGATCTAGGTAATATACGTTATTTGAAAGGATTAATAGTTTTCAAAAGCTGTGGCATAATCACACTTAAGGCCATACTTTGTTCCCAAATCTCTGGGATCCTGATTGAGGGGAGTTCTAAAAGGCCTGTGTTAAGCAGCCAAGCATCCCTAACTCCTGGAAGGGAAGACTAACTCCTCTCCTGTGTCCTACAACTTTAGGAGTACTTTGAGGTCCTCAATCCTGCTCTCCAAACTTCAAATAAGGGGTCAGAGCCAAGTGCCAGGACTTCATGAAAAGCCTCAGAATACCTTGCACTCAAAAGCAGTTTCAGAGTTTCACATTTCCCTATGGATGATAGAGAACTGACTGTGCATACTGAAGTCTTCCAAATCCTGCTGGTTGTTTTGAATTATACTATTTATATAACCTTTGAGCTTTTATCTTCACATACTTGAATTAAATCCTGTAGTTCTTCCTCGGTTCTGGCACCTATGAGCTCTTCACTGGGTCTGTATTCCACAGCTATTTTACCACTTTCTGAAAAAAATAAAGGATCATTACAGAATTATTCTTACTCTAAAACTTCCTGTGTACAACGGAAGTACCCAATAATTATGCATTTTTTTTTTTTTTTTT
>JAQZBX010089147.1:0-12667 GCA_029593785.1 Cabassous unicinctus
TTGAGTGCTTCCTTCAATTATTCTGCTCCACATGAGTTCGCACACCCTCACACAAATTGGCTTTCCTCTCTTAGGAGTTTGGAATGTTTCAGGCCGTATGAATCAGCTGTGTTTATTAGATTGCCTTTGTTTTCCCGTTCTAAGATAGGAAGCTCATTAGAAACAAGCACGATCAACCCTTAACCAAGAGCTTGAAATGTCCCCTGAGAACCAGGGATATTTTTAAGGTGGCCAGGCTCAGAGGTGCAGGCTAACTCAGAGGAGTCAAGCAAGCCAAATAGGGTCCCAGGCAACGCCAGGCTGATGGTGAGATGGACTCTCTACATTCTGAGGATTTTCAGGTTCCCAGGAGGTGAATTCTTTCCCTCTGTGGTCCCATCTCAGAGCTAGAAATATGAGGAAGAGCTGGGGCAAAGTACAGTTCAGTAATGAGGTACATTGGCCTTGGAGTCAGATGACATGGTCTCACACTCTGGCTCAGCCATTTACTAACTGTGTGGCCTTGGGCAAGTGACGTACCCTCAGATCCTTCATCTTTAAGATAGGGATACTAAAAATACCTACTTCATAGGTTATTTTGTTTGGCTTCAACATTTGAACGTCAGCTGATAAGATTTAATAGTTGCTATATGCCAGGTGGTACATCAGGTGCAGGAGACATATAAATGAGTTCTGTCCCTGTCCTGGAGGATGTTATCACTCAGTGGGAGAGACAAATATGTACAGGGGTCATTATAAAATAGTCTGAAGAATGTATGTAGCGAGATTTGGGAGCATAGCAGAAGGACACCTAACTCTAGGCGCTGGTGGTACTGATACTCGTGTTGGTTGTGGTAGCAAGGATGGGAGTAATGATATGATAGAGGTAGTGATGGTGAGGTTGGTGACCATGGTGGTGATGGTTGTGATGGTGATGATGGTGATAACTGACCCTGAGGATGGTGGTCATAAAGCTGCTGCAGCTGGTGAGACAGTAGTGGTAGTAGAGGGGCTTTTTAGGATAGGCTTCCTACTAGATGAAACGCTTAAGCTGAATCTAGCAGAATGAGTATCCTCATATGCCCACGATGTTCTCAGGGCTGGAGATATAGTGGTGACCCAGAAAGACACAATCTCTGCCTATTAGATGTTGCCTATTATCCTTGGCAGGGACCAAGGATACAGACAAGAAGAAAGGCAATTGCTATATGTTGGGATAAGCAAGGTGGTTAAATACAGGGCACTATGGGAGACAGAAGAGGGCCTACTGAATGAGCCTGGGGTGTGGCTAGCATCTTGGAAAGCATGCTGGAAAAAATAATACTATCTTGGCTGAAGGGCAGAGAGAATGGATAGCAACATACCAATGCCCAGAGCCAGGAGAGAGAGGGATGGAGAGAGAGAAGGTCCCATTGGGGATTTGCAAGTCATCCATTAAGACTGGAGCAAAGTCTTTAGGTGGGTGGAGGTGAGGAGTGGATGAAGAATAATGAGATTAAATGGGGTAGGTTGAATGTGAGGGGCCTGGGAGACATATATGTGGAGGGATAGGGGCATGGTAGGCTCACACTGCAAAAGCACATGTGGGATGGGAGATACTGTTGTGACCACCTTTGGAAACCCTACTCAAATCAGTGCTCCTAATCTGCTGACTGAAAAGAGCAAAAGAAACTTGCTTAATATGTTTTAATGCATAGGATTTTAGAGATTCTTAGATATATAACTTGAACATTCTCAAATTCTCTTGGTCTTCTATATTTAGGGTCACCATTCACTTTTTTCTTAAATTTAAAAAACAATTTTACTTAAAAATAATTTTAGACTTACAGAAAAGTTGCAAAAACAATATAGAATTCCCATATACCCTTCTCTGAACTTTCCTAATTTTAGCAATTTTTATAACCACAGTATAGTGATCAAAACCAGGAAATTAACATTACAACAGTGTTGTAAGTTCACACATGTTGTATTTAGTAGAAGGAACTAAAACTAAATCACTAAGTGTGCTTATAGCAATAATTATCATATAGGGTCTTAAAGAAAATAAATTATTTTAACAGTAGAATAATAAATAGAACACTAATTTATAAATTCTTCATGCTTTTTTTTTTTTTTCCTACCAATATACTGCTTGGTTTTGAACTATAACATATGTAATTTTTAAAAGGCTTTAGGATGTTCTCAGCTAATGGCAGTGCTCGAGTCGACCATAATTTTGTCATTTCAAGTTGACTATGTTAATTTTGTTCCAAATTCTCCCAGTCTAGTTCAAGAGTGTATAACTTCCTGTTCTCATGAGAAAAAAGTTGCAATTAAGAGTGTTTTTTCTAGGGATGGGAAACTGAGTTTTTTTTAAATTTTTACCTTCACTAAAACTCCTAGACAGTTACACCTTGCACGTGTACTTTTGGTTGTCCATCTCATGGATTGGCAAATGAGGCTGATAAACAGTGATATTCAGGACTACATGAAAACTGTGACTCCCTTATTGATGGCAAGTGCTGCTACAAATATACAAGTCCATTTAATTAGACAAAGGAAAACTTTGAATTCCTTGATATTTTGTGGTTTAAGACAATACTTGAATATGATCTTTTGCATGAAAATGCATGGGATGATATTTCTAGTGTTTTCAAAATGAAGATGCTCCAATTAAATCATCATCTTCTTTAGCATTGCAAATTTGTTATGGAAGAATATTCCCATATTCTTGCTCTGCTATTCTTTCTTCCTTGCTGATGTTCCAAGATTCCTTTCATAATTTCCTTTCGGTTTCAAGAACTTCTTTTAGCTATTCTTTTAGGGTTGGTCTGCTGGTGACAAATTCTCTTAGTTTTCCTTCATCTGACAATGTCTTTACTTCTTTATCCCTGAAAGAATAAGCATAAGACATAGCATTCTGATTGACTGTTCTTTTCTTTCATTACTTGAAAATTATTATGCCACTTCCTTCTGGCCTTCATGAGCTCTGATGAGAAATCTGCTGTTATTCACATTATTTTTTCCTTACATGGAATTGCTACTTTCAAGAATTTTTATTTCTCTTTAGATTTCTGAAGTTTGATTTTGTTGTGTCTTGGCATGGATTTCATTAGTTTCATTGGGGTTTGCTCAGCTTCTTGGATCTATAGATTATGTCTTTTGCCAAATTTGTGAATTTTAGCCATTGTTACTTTGAGTACTTTAAAAGCCCCACTCTCTTTCTCTCCTTCTTGAACTCTGATGATAGGAATGTTAGATATTTGGTTAGAGTCTCACAGTTTCCTCAAGTCTGTTCACTTTTTTCCCCCAGTCTATTTTCTTTCTGTTGTTTAGACTGAGTAATTTTTATTGTTGTATCAAGTTCATTTTACTCAAGCTTTCCAAACCTTGGTTTCCTTATTTTTAAATGGGGATAATAACACACCTTATAGGAGCTGTTGTGGATATTAAATGAAACACATGTAAAATGTAGCTCAACGTCTCCCATCTGACTGGCTGTTGGTAAATGATAGCTGTTATGAGCCTGATGGCAATTCACTTTAGAGAAAGGAAGACACAGGCAATCTTGGCACCCCTAACATCCCCGTGAGGAGGGACTTGCATCTAAATTTTGTCCCAAATGTATCTTGCCCTGCGTCAAGGGTGGCACTGGATGGAAGCAGAGAAGGTGCATTTTCTGAGTGGCATGATGTGAGAAGAGAAATGTCCCACTGTCTGCATCCCAGTATCACAGCTTCTTTTACTTTTTATTATGTTTTATCCTTGAGACTTTTAAAAGTAGCTCAATTAAGGGAAGGGATAGAAAGAGAGAAGAAACTGGAATTTATTGTATATCTGATATGTATTAGGTCTTTCACCTGCATTACGAGGTAATAGGCACTATATCACCATTGTTACTAGACAGGTTGAGTGTCTTTATTCACCATCACAGACATTAGAGAACAGAATCAGAACAGAAACTTGAGTTTTCTCCCACTTCCCTTTCTTTCCCTGTATGACACAATGCTGTATCTTTCCCTACTTCTCTATTATCTATAATACCTTAAATTCTTATCTGAGAGCTTTGGAGTTATCAGCCAACACCTTAGTTATCAGCTAACACCAAGAGGATTAACAGACTAGAACTCTGAACAGAGTCGGGAGGCAGGCAAATTTCCCAGATATGTAGGTGGGTGTGGACAGAAGAAAAAGCTGCCTTCCTTAATGGGTTGCTTCCTGGCTGGGCCTCTGCCAGCTCAGCTTCAATGGTGTCCTGCGTGTGAAGAAATCTTGGCACTGGGCTTGTTTCTGAAACCAGAAAGTATAGAGGTCCAGAGCAGGGTCACCCACTGGGTGTGGGTACACGATTCTGCTATCCAATGGCACAAACTGTTTTCCATATAGCAGCTCCGTCTTCCCCAGCAAGGTTACTTTGAGGATAGAGAAGCATGTACATTTCCTAACACAGTGCCTAGTGTGTATTAGGTATGCAAAGAGGTGTCCCAATTCCCATTAAAGACTATTTATACTCTGCAATGCCGCTGCCCCTTTCAAGGACCTTCCTCCTGCACTTTTGTTCTTTTCTGCACTCTTATTCATTCTCTGTCTCTGCCTCTTGCTCACATCCCTTTCAGGCTCCAAAAAGCTCTAGTGTCTCCCAGCTTTAAAAAGACACTCTCTCCACCCTTCACTCCCTTGCAGCTACAACTGCATTTCTCTAGTCCCTTTTAGAGAATTATTTCTTTAAAGAGTCTATACTTATGACCTTCACTTTCTTACTTCCCATCATTCTTTAAAAATTTTAGTGTGTACTAATTCACATATACAAAACAATATATGAGTAAGTAACTTATTTTTAAGTACATTAGTAGTTAAATTAGTCTAAGCTATCTCTGCAGTAAAACCCAGGCCCCGATATTTCAGTAACTTAATAGCCTAAGTGTATTGCTTGCTGTCATATGTTCCAGACAGACACAATCGACCAGGAGCAGACAGCCATTCAGGGACCTAGTCTCCTTTCATCTTGGGATGCAGCTATTTTCAATATGCACTCTTCGAGGATGCTGCGGAGGGGAGGAAAAAATGTGGGTCTATGTGTGGGAGATTGGAATGGGCCCATGCCCCAGCGGCCAGAACACACCCAAATGCTGGGGAATATAGTTTAGATATGTGTCCTGGGGGAAAACAAAGCAGTTTGGTCAACCCTCGTGTTGCCTCTGTCATTGTAAGTTATGACATGCTAAGAGTAAGTGAACATCTGTAAACTCACTGCTCAACTTCAGAACCGATTCTATGGAGGCCTTTGTCTTCCCACTGGAGGTCAACAGAATCCTGAAATTAGTTTTTTTTATCATGGCCTTGCTTATGTTTTTATTTTACCACATATACGTGTAACCCTACATGATATATTATTCAGGCTTACTTGGTTTTGAACTACATAAAATGATATCCTACTATAGTCTTCTTCGATTTGATTCTCTTTACTCAACAGTGTTTCTAAGAGTCATACAAGGTGATGCAGGTTGCTATATTTTGTTTTATAGTTTGTTCATTTACACTGCTGTGCAATATTCCATTGAGTGACTATTCCAGAATTAATTTATCTATTTTGCTGTTGACAGGTGTGTGGTGCAACTGGTAGAAGGAAGATGTCATTTACAGAGATGAGAAATGTTCTATTTGGATTGTTTCTTAACTTTTTTCCCCTGTTGTGAACAATACTGATTTGTACTTTTTTGTCCATATTTCAGATGCTTGTTTATGATATTTTTCTCTAAGACAAGTGTTCTCAAGGTTTTTATGGTGAGAAATAGTAGCTCATTGTTAGTTTACATTTTTCCTGATTACTAATGTGTTTGAGCATTTTTTCATATGTTGATTGGCCATGATGATTTCCTCCTCAGTGAAATGCCTGTTCATATCTTATACCTGTATTTTCTACTGTGATTTTTGCCTTTTTCTAATTGGCTCAACAGTTACTTATTTTGAAAACTTATTTTTTTTTAGTTGCAATAATTTTCTGCTAAACTGTAGCTTGTCATTTTATTTTCTTTATGGGGACTTAAAAAATTTTTTTTAAGGAGGTACCAGGGATTGAACCCAGTACCTCATATGTGGGAAGCCGGTGCTCAACCACTTGAGCTACATCCGCTCCCCTATGGTGACTTTTAATATCTGGATGTTCTTAATAAAGTTGAATCTCTCTTTATGCTTTATATCTTGTTTAGGAAGTCCTTTCCTATTTTTGTAGGAAAAGATAGTCTCCTATATTTTCTTCTAAAAATTTCAAAGTTTTTCCTTTCACATTTAAGCCTTTAATCCATCTGGGATTGATTTTCTGTATGATGTGAAATAGGGATGCAATTTTTTATATTGATAACCAATTAACGCAGCATCATTTATTGAGTAGTCCATCCTTTCTCCACTGATGAACAATGTTGTTCTGCTCCTTTTAGGTTTGGGTCAGTTTCTGGACTCGATACTGTTCCATACATCATTTGTCTATACTCCTGTGCTGATATCTTTATTATTATACCTATATGAGTCTTGATATCAGATAGTGATATAAGTCTTGATGTTAAATATTCTTCTTCTAGTCTATTCTTGGCCCGTTACTCTTTGGTGTAAACTTGTGAATCAGCATTTCAAATTTGTTAAAAACACCTTGTGGAATTTTGATTGGAATTAAATATAATCTAGTGATCAGATGGAGCAAATTGACATAAACAATTTGGGGAGTTTTTACTCCATAAATATGTTTACTTCCCCTTATATTTAGGCTTTATTTCAATAAAGTTAACATTTTTTTCCACAAAAAAGTACACATTTTTATTAGATTTATGTTACTTTAGATGTTTCTTGATATTGTGTATGATATGTATGCGTAAGTATATGATGTACATATGTATATGATATATATTTATTATAAGTGTATACATGTATCTGATATGCCTATGTATACTATATACATTTATGGATATGATAAACAGATTTATATTATCTATACACACACATTATATAATAGCAAGGAAAAATCTAAAGTATCTAAGAGAAAATTATATAATATCATATAGATTTTTTAAAAATTATTATGGAATTAAAAAAATAAGCAAAAGTAGAGAAAATAGTGAAATGAATCTAATTCTCCCATCAGTCAGCTTCAATGATTATAAATACAAGGTCAGACTTATTTCAGCTACAACCTCACCTACCTTAGGATTATATTATTTTTAAAATAACTTTATTTCAAATTCAAAAAAAAAGAAAATAATGGAAAAAGGCTGCTCAATAAGTTATGGAAGCATTATTCCCAAAAAATCTCTCTCTAGTCACTTTTATCTCATCTTATTCCAACTACTCAGTTGTTTCTCTAGTGTTCAGAAAGATACACAGATGAACATAAATTAGTTAAATGACATAATCAAGATATCCTTATTAGGAAAAAAATGAAGAAGAGAAAAAATGCTTAATATAGTCATATCTCACAAAACGAAATCCCATATTCTTTTTCTGACCTTTAGCATTAATATACTTTGCTCATGCTGTAAGATATTACAATGCTGTTGCTAACAACAGTCTATAAATTACATTATTTATATTTTTCCCATGTATCACCACACTCTCAACACCTTGTAGTAGAACATTCCTGTATTAATATTATTAATCACAATCCTCATCTACTGCCAAAATCATTGTTACACAGTGTTAAAGCTCAGGATTATTTTTAAGTAAATCACAAACATCATATTATTTCATCTGTAAATGTAAATCATATCTTTAAAGCTATACTTTCTATTTATTGCTAGTATATAGACATGCAAATAATTTTTGGTGAAAATTGATATAAAGTCTAGTAACCTTGCAAATCTATCTTATTATTTATAATTTGTATTCATTTGGATCTTCTACATAGGCAATTATAGCATTTACCAATCATTACAGTTTTGCTTCTTTCTATCTAATACTGTGTCTTTTATTTATTTTTCCTGTCTCACTACACCATGTCCTCCTGTTCCATGTGGAACGGAGCTGCTAATCATGGCCTCTTTGTGTTTTTCTTGATTTGAACAGGAATGCTTGTAATATTTTACATTAAGAGTGATGCACATTGTGAGTTTAACAGGTATTCTATATCAGGCTGGGAAAGTTTTTCCCTTGTAATCCTGGTTTGCTAAGAGCTTCCTCTTCTCTTTCTCCCCCTGCTCCTCCCCTCCCCCTCCTCCTTTTTCTACTTTTAAACTATGAATAGTTGTTAAATTTTATAAAAGTGTTCTCTGTTTTTATTGAGAATACTCTATGGTGTTTTGGACACTTGTCTTAGTCAGCTAAAGCAGTGCTGATGCAAAGTACCAGAAATCTGGTGGCTTTTATAAAGAACATTTATTTGGGGTAAAATCTTACAGTTACAAGGCCCTAAAGAGTCCAACTCAAGGTTGCTTTCTCACGTGTTGTCATGTGTTGAAGCAAGATGGCAGGCCATCTCTGTGAGGGTTCAGCCTTCCTCTCTCTCAGCTACAGGCTGGCATAGGGCTTGCTTCTTTCTGGGCTTCCTCAGCTGTTCAGCCGCAAACTATCGGGTGAATGTCAACTCTCTTCCCAGGGCCACAGGATCAAGATTCTCACCTCTGCCGTGTCTATGGAGCTCTCTCTCTTCCTGTGCCTTCTTGAGTGAATGTTGGTTTATATCAGCCCACTAAGAGGGTGGGGACTCAACCCTGAGTCATGCCTTACCAATGTGGTCAAATCAAAGGCCCTAAATTGATTTTATTAAGTAAATTTATTTATTTATTTATTTATTTATTTATTTTTTTAAAAGATTTATTTATTTATTTATTTATCCCCCCCTTGCTGCTTGTGTTTGCTGTGTCCATTCGCTGTGTGTCTTTTTCCGTGTCTGCTTATCTCCCCCTTGCTGTGAGGTCTTGCTGCATCAGTCCACCGCGCCACGCAGTCCGACCTGCTCTCACAAGGAGGCCCCGGGAAGCGAACCCAGGGCCTCCCACATGGTAAATGGGGGCTCTATCGATTGAGCCACACCCGCTTCCCTTAAGTAAATTTAAAACCTTTGAATTTAATACAAACAAAGGGTATCACACCCAGAGGGACAGGCCAGTTTACAAGCAATCTCTCTTTTTAGGGATTTGTAAATAATCTCAAACTGCCACACTTCTTGTGCACTGCTTCAGATTCTTTTAGCCTTAATTTTCTCTTATTCCAGACATTGCTGCAGTGACCAATTTTGTGCAAATTCTGACCAGCCTCACCCAGATATGCCCTGACAACATCCAACCTCTGGGTCCCACTGCCTGCCTCTTTCTTCTCTGTTGATTCAACATTGGGAGACACTCTGGGAAACACCTGACACTCACTAAAATTTGTTCATTGAGAAAAAGGGTATGTCCTTTCTTCCCCTGAATGGACGCCATTGAGATGCATTTTGCATGACAATTCAGAGTCCCATGGGATTGAACCGCCCATGCATTGACCAGATGGATAAGTCATCTTTTTATTGGTTTTCACTCCTTCCTGGCTCTCCTTTCTTCTTGTCCTTCATTCCTGCTCCTTCAATCTCACTCTTCAGAAAATTACTCACACTTAAGCCTTTGTTTCTTTGAGAACTCAGGTTACAAAGATGGCTTTTCTCCCACAGTCTATTAATTTGTTGTATTATATTTATAGTTTCTAATGTTAAATTATCCTTGCATTTCCTTGGATAGACTAGCCTCGTCATGAAGTGTTTCCTTTTTTCAAAAAATATACTTTGACAGCTTACTTCTGTTTGGTTTGGAAATTTCACATCTGTGTTCATGAGTTAGATTGGTGTGTAAATTTCCTTTTGTAGACTCTCTTTATCTGTTTTTATTGTCAGTGCTATATTAGCCTCAACAATGAGTTGTGGAGGGTTCTCATTTTTTACTATTTCCTATAAAAGATTTTTTTCAAGTAATAATTGTCTGTTCTGTCATATTTTGTAAAACACACCTGTAAAATTATCTGGGTCTGGTGTTCCCTTACAGAAGGACTCATATTGCTGATTAAATTTCTTTAATGGTTATAGGGTTAAACATTTCTGTTTTTGGGTCAGTTTTGATCATTTATCTTTTCCTAGGAATTTATATAAAAGCTAAATTTCTTAATATATTTTCCTATCTTTTTCAATTTCTGTGGTAGTATTAAAGTCATTCCTAAAATTAGTCATTTCTGATAATGCTTATTTGAATGTTCTATCCTTATTTAAAAAAAAAAATCAGTCTCACTACTAGATTATCAGCATCTTTAGTTTTCTCAAAGAACAAACTTTTAGCTTTGTTGATCCTATTTTTTTTATATATATACTATATTTTGTTTTTGTTTTATACTATGTTGGTACTATTTGTCTGTTCTTTTTATAACCTGTTCAATTGATTGCTCAGCTCATTAATTTTAAGTCTTTCTTCTTTTCAAATACAAGTGTTTAAGACTATAAATTTCCCTTAAAGTACTGCTTTTACTGCATCCTGTAAGTTTTGATATGTAGTATTATTGTTATGATTGAGTTCTGTGTATTTTTAAATTTCCATTTTGGTTTTTCCTTTCCCGTGAGTTATTTAGAAGTTTAATTCAAAATTCTCAGTGATAATTTTGTTATTGCTTTCTAAGTTAATTTCATCAAATTAGAGCATATCTTCTATATGATATTCATTCTTTGAAATTTGTTGAGACTTATTTTATAACACATTGCATAGTTATTTAAAATAAATATTGGAAAATTTGTAAAAGTGTACAGTCTAAAATGTAAACCATAATGTAAACCATTGACCAATAGCTATGTTTCAATATTTGTACATCAGTTATAACAAATGTACCATCCACATATAAAAAGGTTATTAATATGGGAAGGGGGAAAAGGGGAAGGATGTTGGGTATATGGGAGTCCCCTATATTCTCTATGTGACTTTACTGTGACTGAAAACTTCTTTGAAGACAAAATGAAAAAAAGTAAGACACTGGAGAAGAAATGGAAGAAAATGCCACTGTACATAAGAGACAACTGATATTTCAGTGATGAAAGGCAAAACATTAAAAAATTAAAAAAATATATTTTTCATTATTTTTTTAATATCCCAATTTTTAATTTTTAAAATTTTATTTTAGTTTTTAGTTTTTCTAAATTATTATGTATTTTATTTCTTATGTTTAAACTTATCATTATTATTTCATTTTCTTATTGATTGTATTTGGCGATATTCTTGGCTTCATTTTTGAAGAAGTTTTGGATCACAAAAAGGTTACAACTGTGGCAGGGGAGGATCATTGGTGTGGGATGTCAGTGATGGGGGATACATGGGAGAAAGTTCACCTGGGCATACATATAAGGTATATAAATGTGTTCAAATGTTCATGGGGCATTGCCACAGTGGGTAGAGTTTCACACAATAACCAAAAGAATACTGAATTCCCATCCTGGGGAGCTCTGCCACATCCTCTAATAGAACAGCAACAATCCCCCAAGTACAGGGGCAATGACTAGTGAAGAAGGATGATCCATTGATGGGCCCTTGATATTGACAACTATGCTTATTAGACTTTGCTCTTGAAATTGAAACTTAGCCTAGTGTTGTAGAGTGCCTAAGAGTTACCTCCTGAGAGGCTCCATGTTGCTCAAATGTGGCCTCTCTCTAAGCCAAACTCAGCATATAAATGCATTACCTCACTCCAGCATGGGACATGACTCCTGGGGATGAGCCTCTCTGGTACTGAGGGATTATTACCAAGCACTGGCTGTTGATGCAACTGAAAAAAGTCCTTGAAGAAAAAGGGGAAAAGGTAAAGACAAATGAGTTTATATGGCTAAGAGACTTCAAAGTGAGTCGGGAGGTCATCAGAGAGGCAACACCTATGCACATCTCAGCAGGATCTCATAGACTACCAAAGTAGATTCTACCCCAAATAGCAGAGCTCCTGAGGGCTCTGGAGACACCTAGGTCCTATGGTCATGGCAGATAGCTGGGTAGTTTGGTGCCTTGCTGTGGGCCCTACTGTGGAGTTTGTGCTCCTGAGTGTGACAGAGTTGGACTCAGTTGTGATTTCTCTACACATGCCTTTTCTGTCCCTACTATTTGAACCTATAGCTGGTGCTAGAGTTGGTTGTTGTACATCCAAGAGACTTGAATCTCTGGGCTGTCCATGTGCCAGCTGGGCCCTGAGCCTCAGCAGAGTTGCAACACCTACTCTCCAGTTCATTGGACTCACCCAGGACAACTAACAAGGAGGTGAGGATGGACAACCACCACACTAAGGAACTGAGAGAGTCTACAACTGCAAGCAAGAAAGTCCTATCCATGAGCCATATGGGATCGAATCCCCCTCTCAATTAGAGGTAGAATGGGCATCACCATCCCAGAATCCTCAGGATTGGGGAATAAAATATGGACTAGAGTGGATTTACTGGTTTTCTACTATAGACTTATTGGGATTCTAGCAATGGAAGAAATTATATCATTGATGTAGAGACAGTGGCCATGGGAGGTGCTGAAGTCTGGGAGAGGGAAAAATAGGTGTAATATAGGGGCATTTTCAGGACTTGGAATTGTCCTGAATGACATTGCAACGACAGATACAGGCCATTATATATTATGCCATAACCTACAGAATTGAGTGGGAGAGAGTGTAAACTACAATGTAAACTATAATCCATCCTTAGTGGCAATGCTCCAAAATGTGTTCATCAATTGCAATGAATGTAGCA
>JAQZBX010089148.1:0-12665 GCA_029593785.1 Cabassous unicinctus
AATTCTTTTATTAATCACAAAATTCATGTGATTTTTAAAAATTTTTATGTTCAAGGTATTTCACTTTTTAATTCTGTTTGAAATACCAGGTAAAATAATGTATATTGATATGACAAGTGAAGTATGACTAACTATAGTTTATGATATTTTGAAAATGTGCACTAGTGTAACTTTATTCCAGATAATACCTAATTTTTCTAAGTGCTTACATGTATCAAATAATGATGTTTATTCACTATAAGCATTTTCAGAATAGAATATTTAAAAATTCTTGGCAAAAAGAATTATCTGAAATGAATGAAAATACATTGAATTTGCAATACTAAATTATATCTTAATGCTCTTCATTGAAGATTACACACTTGGTTTTTCAAACAAGAAAGATTTGATGATCTAAGGCACAATGTAAACCTCTTCTACTTTAGAAGATAAAAAAAATTGTGATCAAAGATGAAGCAAGACCCTTTATTGATATGTGAAGAATGCTAGTAAAATTTTCTAAGCAGAGTAAGATATTTTAGATCCTTCATTCATACTACCCATTTGAGTCCACTAAAGTAGACCTAGGGTATCTGAGGTAGAAACCCTAGATATTTTTAGGGAATGAAAATCAAGGGAGCTGAGGTTTGGATCTCAAGGTAGAATCATTCTCAAAGGGAGCCACAGTGACCAGTGCATGTGTTGGTTACTAGAAGGTAGACAGGCCAGGATGGCTAGTTGTTTGTTTTGTCAGAGAAGTACTTAGTAACCACCTGAGAAGGAATAAAGCAATTCCAAAATATCCCTGTAATCCATGATAGTGATTTTTTGAATAACATTGGAACTGAGAATGCTGTACCTTACCCAGGAGACACAACAGCACCTAGGGTAGTGTGGGGCCATAAGAGTCCTCGACAGCCAGCTGGGACAGCAAGAAGATGGAATAGGAGGCTAAGCCTCAGAGTGGTTTTGGTGCCAGTGGAGGTCAAAGTCAAAGCCATTTCAACAGAGTGCTCTTAGAATTTGAGAAATCCATAACCAGGAGCAAAATGCTGCAGACCCCATAGCAGAAATACTGTGAACAAAATTAAAGGGTAAGGACACAGTTACCTTATAAGATAATCAGCCTTGTACAGAAACTCAGTGAGACTGGAAAACTCAGATCCCAGAACACACTAATGACTTTGAGGAGACAGCAAGGATGACAGTGAATACAGTGGGCTCTAGCATGAACTACACTTATCTTCAGGTTATTCACAAATTCATCAGCAGTTTAGTTTGGGTTCCTTTATGATAACAAAAGTAAGTGGTAAATAAAAACTTGAGTAAAGTTTGGTTAGATCTTAGAGTTTGATTGAATCAATTCATGAATAAGGGAGATTCCTATAATGATGCAGTAGAGAGGAACTTCACTTAACAAAGAGATCAGCATGTTTTCATAGACATTAAAATGTGGTACATTGTGTTAAATTTTGCATTAGTTAATGCAGACTGAATTTCCTAGTAGAGGTAATGTAGGTAGTTGCTTAGCAGTGAGGAAGTTATCTGGTGTAAGAACAAGGAGTTGACAATAGCTTATTGGCGGATTTAAATTCAGTGTTCTGGGTAACTTGAGCATTTACAAGTAATAGACACTTTTTTAGAATTTGGTTTTGCTGACATGAGGCTTAACACAAGAGCCTCCATGCTGGGCTTACTAAATTTTATTTATGTATTTTGAACTAGCAACTTCATAGACTATATATTTCCATGGATCATCTATCAGAGGAGATAATCAGGACAACTAAGACTTAAGGATATTCATATTTCTGTTCTAAGATCTGTTTGAAGTGCTATGGTAAAAGCTATGCATCATGAACATGAAAATTCCAGATAAATGAATGCAGAATTTGATACATGGTTAGTAAGGCTTTCTACATCTGTTTTAGGCTAATTTCCAGACAGAAGATCCTTGAGGCTAGTTAATGTATATTTTATAACTTGTGTCACCAGCATGTAGCTCAGAGAATGTGTGTGGAGGTCTCCATTTCTTTCTTGATTGCCTTCAAGATCAAGGTTTTTCTGTATCAATTTGTGACAGTTATATATCATACAGTTATACGACAAAATGGAATTAAAATAAAAGTACAAACTGATGACTATGGTGTGCAACCATTATAAAACAAAGGTTAGAATGTCAACTTGCAGTCTTTACTTAATTCATGATTATAGAGAGAATTACCCAGTTTCAATATCTGATCTGAGCTGAAAGAGCTGAGTTGGACTCTGAGATAGTGATGATACCCAGTTAATACATCAGTCAAGCAAAATTAGAAATATGAGTGAATCTTTACTCATTTACTGTGATGGTATAAACAAGAGGTTAAGTCAGAGAGAAAGCTCAGCCAACCCTTATTCCTGAATGAGGGTCAGACAAATCATTGCAGACCAGGATGTGTATCTCACTGCCAAGAGAGCCCCAGAGAAAATTCTCATGAAGTTATATGGACTCTGGTTCTGAAAGGCAGAGTGCGGTGAAAAGTTTGAAAGTACCTTGTTAGAGGGGCAAAATTGTCTTCAACCTACATACTCCCCTCCTTAAGGTAGTTTCTTGTCAGTTGCCTGAGGAAAGTTAGATTGGGAATGCTTATATGGGTAAGACTGGCCAAAGAGGTTTACTTCTTGACTATAACTGCTTTCAAACACTTTTTTGAGAGCCAAATAAGTGTAGGGAAGGCAGGTTTCCCCCATGAGACCAATCTGATAATGCCTTTGTAGTTGCCTATTTTTATGCCTGAAAATTGACATGTAGGATATTGGTCATTTGCCCGAGCCCTTAATCAGGTTGATGATTCATTCCCTTAAATGGATCTTAAGGTCAGGGATGCTTTACAAATTAAGTGAATGGAAAGTCTGATTTCCATGTCAATGAGAAGGAAAGCTGAGAATTATTCAGATTTCTAATGCAGAACCACAAAACAATAAGTTTTTATTGGCAAAATCTATCTCTGGAGCTGGTGCCAAAGTGAGGCTAAAGAAAGTAAGAAAGGCCTTCTAATCTATCTAGCTTTCCTTTCCTTCATACAAGAGTCCAGTGTCATGTTTCTCACCTTTGTCTGGTTACTTAATATACTTTCCAGATTTTGCTCTAGATTGGTGGTGTTTTGTAATGTATCTTAAATTGTGTCTTCAATGGAAGCAGCAAGACCTGATTATTTTATAATAACATGGCTCTGCATTTCAATATACCTATATGAGCATGGATTTTGTTTAAAGCAGTAGACTGATCATAACACTATATCAAAGAGATCAATATAAGATTGCTACCAGATAATCAAAAAATGCATCATATTGTTCAAACAATAGTATAAACAAATCAATAGTATACAATATCTTCTCAAATTTACATTCACATTGTAGATGATAATGAATATTTAAATAGAACTTTTCCCATGGCCCCCATCATATCTTATTTCAAAGTCTATAGATCATGGGGTTGAGCATAGAAATAAGAATAGTGTAGAAGACAGACACTACTTTATCTTGACCTGGAGTATTGGAAGAGATTGGCCTCATGTAAATGAAAATGCTGGGACTGTAATGTAGGCTAACCACTGTTAAATGTGAGGAGTTGGAGGAGAAGGCATTCTTTTATCCCTCAGAAGAAGCCAACTGGATGATGGTGAGCATGATGATTGTGCAGGTAACCAGGACTACTGAGAGTGGAATAAGAAGCAGAAGGATGGTGCTGATCAATCCACAGGAGAAACTGGGAACACTTATAATTTCACAGACAAAATGATGGATTTATGTAGCTCCATCAAGACATGAGATTAAGGCATTGAAAGTATTAAGTATTGAAAAGAATTAAAACATTGAAATTATCAGGAGTCCATGACATAAGAGTCATTTACCTATAGAGGGATAAATTTATCAAGCCATATTTGAACTTGATTTGTTTTAACACTATGTGAAACTGTCAGACTGAATTTTTCCATGTTTTAATATATTTCAGAAATAGTTTATAAATCTGAAATAGATTGAATAAATGTTTGTGTGTATTTTTTAACCAGTGCTTCATAATCACTTTTAGTGGTGAATCTCCAGTGGAATAAATTTAATCATAATGACTTCAATTCCTGTATATCATAATTACCCATGATTTCATAACAGTAATCATTAGAACAAAGTAAAGGTCTATAAGCAAGTATGTTAAAATTAAAGTCTTGAGGTGGATGAGAATTGTGGTTAAAAATACAAATTCAGAAATGGCCTTCTATGAACTAAAATGGATATATACCACTATTGCAGGGTAGTGGGAATGTGGAGAAGCATGGGAAAAATTAATGTAACCTATGTACTATGATTAACAGCAATATTGTGATATTCTTACATGAATGCTAAGAGGCACTGTGTTAATAATAGGGGCATAGGGAGAAAAATATGCCAAATATATGCTATGTACCATAGTTAGTAGTAATAGACTGATGATATTATCTCATAATCTGTTACAAATGTTCCACAACAGTGTGGTGTGTTGATGAAGGGATGTTGTATGGAAATTCCATTTAAGTGCATGATTGTTATTTTAAGGTCACAACTTCTATAACAAAAAATGTGTTTAAAAATGAAACCACTGGGCATTGAATCATCACTTCAAACATCAGTACACATGGTTTCTGTGTTGGTTAATAGAAACTAATTCTCTGAAAATGATTTAGTAAATTTCAGATATTTTTCTTGCTCCAGATATCTAGAATTTTCTTCAAATAATGAGCATTTCATGTATAATCTCCTAACAAATGCCACTGAAATCCATGCACTCTTTCTTTAAACAAATCTATTTTATTGATACATATTAATAAAACATACAATTCATTCAAAGTATACAATCAATGGTATTTGGTATAATCACATAGTTGTGCATTCATCACTTCAATCATTATTAGAGCTCTTTCATTATTTCAATAATAATAATAAAAAACAGACAAACAAGAAAGTTCCTCACCTGAGACTTTCTCTGATTCCTCTACTGTACATAGCTGCTTTTTCTGGTATTTCTTGCACAATTATTTGTTTATTAAGCAGTTTTATTGAGATATAGTCACATACCATATGATCTATCCAAAGTGTATAATCAATGGCTTTTAGTATAATCACAAGGTTCCACATTCATCATCTCAAAAATTTTAGAACCATTTCATTACTCCATAATGAAAGACTCCACACCCTTTAGCATTCTTTTCTCAGCCCTACATAATCACTGAATGTATTTCATCTTTATAAAGGTTGATTTATATTTACTTTTTATATGAATAGATTCAAGCAATATGTAGTACTCTTTGTCCAGTCTCCTTCACTTAATATAATTTTTTTCTCTGATATTAACATTTTGTAGCATTAACCTATATTTGTTCAACTTCAAAGAAAAATGGTCTTATATATGCAATTTTACCCATATTCATATATCACATAAAATATTTATATTTAACTCAATATATTTAGCTCATAATACGGCAATCATACAGTATTTGTCCTTTTCTGTCTGGCTTGCTTCACTCAACATAGTGTCTTCCAGGTTCATCCATGTTTTCATGTTTCATGACTTCATTTCTTCTTACTGCTACATTATATTCCATCATGTTTATTTATCCATTCATCAATTGATGGACACCTGGGTTGTTTCCAACTTTAGGCTATTGTGAATAATGCTGCTATGAACATCAGTGTGCAGATTTCTATTTGTCTCACTGCTGTCAAATCATCTGGGTATATACCTAGCAATGATATTGCTGGGTCTCATGGCAAATCTATATTCAACTTCCTTAGGAACTGCCAAACAGTCCTTCACAGTGGCTGTACCATTCTACATTCCAACCAACAGTGAATAAGCATTCCTATCTCTCCACATCCTCTCCAACATTTACTGTTTTCTGACTTTTTAATAGCTGCCATTTGTAGATGTTCATGAACTAAGTTGGTGAAAATGGTGCCACGGATGAGAAAAGATAAGAAAGAAACAAGTGATAGCTGGGGTCAGGGGACCCTCCATCCAAAGGGATGAGAGTGCCACTGCATAAAACATCGTGGCTTTTATTTAGCTTTGGAACAAAGAAAATATGTGTGTGCATGTGCAAAGTTAATAGATACGTGGTGGGTTATACATTACTAAAGTCAGCAAATCTTTAGGGTTAATGATTCAGTTCTCCTTACATTCCTGCACTTAACAGACCTTGCTAATCATTATCTGACATATACCAGAAACACTCCTTGAAGCACAGAATGTTTCTACACCAGGCTTGTACCAGCTCTTACCTTAGTGTCTTGAGACTAGAGATGCCTGTCCCACACATACCAAGGCAGCACGAGTCATGGCCTTTAATTGAACTCCTTCATTTCCCCCTTTTTATTAATTAATTTTTAAGTGAAGATCATAGGAACCATTATATAAAATGATACAAGGAGACCTCCTGTAACACTTGTCTTCCTCCATAGGCTCTTGTGACTGTGCCTGTCTCAGGCTGTCTCCTCTGAGAATCTTACCCATCATTGGCCACCAGTCAAGCTTTTGAGCTCTTACATGGAAGGCAATTTAATTTATATTTTATACTTCTTCAGGTTCCTTATGTGTATACTTTTATGTAAATAATTAGTAGTAAAATCATGGGGTTATTAGTATAGTAGTTTCTACCACAAATAATGTAAAATTAGTTTTTCATGGCTAAGTTTCTTAACATAAATGCATTTATCTGATTCAATTTTTCATTTTTTCTATGAATATATGTTATTACTCTACCTTTGACAATACAAACAATTAAAATGCATAAAACAATAATTCCTAATCCAATCCAAAATGATATTTGAACTGTTTATTGTTTCCACCAGTGAAACAGATTGACGGTATTTAAATTTTCAGACAATTCATTCCAAAATTCTGCACCAAGGGTTTCTTTCAATTCATTCTGAGACATGCTCAATGCTTTCTTTTGCAATTCTAAAATATCTAAAGAAATATTATGCTTATATCCAATCAAATGATTTTTTTTACTTCTTCCCAATTGTGCTCACTATTATTACAAGGCAAAGGAGTAATACAAAAAGAACTTTCATTCCAATCACATTTAAGAATTCTTAACAAGTTTAAATTATAGATTTGATTATCCAAATGTATAATAGTTGTTTTGAGATCATTCATAAGAATGAATGATCATTCATTATCATTCATTATTCATGAATGATCATAATAATAATGAGTGATCATTCATTATTCAGTTCCATATCAATGTGAGACTGGCTATGCCACATCTCATTTGCATTTTTATGCCAGTCCTTAACATATTGTTGAGTCTGGACTCCTTTATGCAGGGCTGTGCCAGTGATGGCTGCAGCAGTTATGATGCCAATCTGTCCCAAAATTTCTGCTATTAAAAGTCCAATCAGTCATTTGGTTCCTTTTAAATAATGGTCAAGGAAATGCCACAGCAATTGGGATTCTGGATACTGTTGCCAATGTCTGGTCATCCGAACTGGTAACCATAGTCCTTTCCTTCTTCTTGTTATAAAAAGAGTTTTATTTTCCTGCAAATATGAATTCTTAAGACATGTAAATAAAGAGAAATTGGAGCAGCTAATGTTCCTTTTGCCAAAAGTTGCTTTTCCAATGATAAAAACTATACGATCTCGTATACATACTGTAAGAAATTGAGTTGATTTTCTTTTTAAACTGGTAATAGTAGTTTTATTGCCTTGCCATTCAAAAATTGGGCCAGTTTCCAAAATAATTTCCACAAATAATTTTGAGTTTTGTTAAGTTTAGTGTCCCATGGTTGTGGGATAAATCTTCCTTGATTTATCCAATTTATTGAGCTGTTAGTAAATGCTGTATTACCAAAATTCCAGAAATAAGGATTACTGTTATTAGTGGTTATAGTTGAATTGTTAATGAACTAAGATATGTTTGTGTTTTTAACAGGCTTTGGCATTCCTATAAAGGCCTGATCCTTTACAATTCCATAGGAATCATTAAACAACACAACCTTTGTAAAACCATGACATAGATGCCACTTGTCATTTAGTACTCTTTGAGTACATTTTTGAGAGGGACATGTAAGATTTACCATATTTTTGGATTTATATGGTAAAGAAGGGAAAATGAGAATATAAATTTGAATTTGATTTTTCTCTGTTAAAAGTACACTGCAATTTTGAGGTTACATGTATGCAGAACCATGTCCAATACAAAGAGGGCGGTCTATAAAAGGTAAAGTTAAATTTTCTATAAATTTCCCTTCTTCTTTTGGCTTTAAGGCTAGCCATAAATCTATAGGTCCCAGAAAATGGTGAGATTGATTAAGATAAATTGGGTGAGATTCATCGGCCCAGGTTAACAGCTCTAAAAGAGTTGGGTTGGTAATATATGCCCAATAAGTGTAATTATGATATGGTATCTTACCTTGACCTAATACCTTACCTATAATTAATCCAATGTGAAACCACCATGTCCACAGTTTAAGTTTCAGCAGCATCTTCAGCTCTAGGCTTGATTCTTCTGGAGGGGATCTGCTGCTGTTCTCCTGCTTCTGTAATGATAAGAGCAAAACCTCGGCCCCCAATTTTTACCTCTCATTTTCCCCATTTATTGGTTGTTTCATTTTTCCAATATATCGGTTTTCTGCATTTTACATTTTCATTCTTTTTATTAACCTCCCATTTTCTTTATGCTGCTGTGGTAATAGAAATTTGCCATCTATTAAGAAAATTTAAGGTAAGCAATGTTTTAGATAGTTTGTCTTTAGCAGATTCTCCTCCACCTCCCCCTTTTTGTTTTTGCAACATTAATTTTAGTAAGTGATTGTTTTTTTCTACTATTGTTTGTCCTTTGGGGTTATATGGAATTCCTATAACATGTTTAATGTTCCAGTCACTGCAAAATTTTTTGAAAGATTGGCTAATATAGACAGGCCCATTACCAGGTTTTAGCTGTGCCAGCAGGCCCATTACAGCAAAACAATGTAATAACTGAGAACATACATGTGAGGCCTTTTCACCAGCATGAGCAGTTGCCCAAATAAAATTAGAAAATGTGTCCACTGTCACATGTACATACTGAAGGTGGCCAAAAGAGGGCACATGTATAACATCCATTTGCCAAATTTCATTAGGATGTCCTTCATACTCCTGGAGAGAAAGTGGGGGCATTAATGGGCCCACAAGTAGGACATTGTCTAACAATCTTTTTACTTTCTTTTTCTGTGAAGTGAGGATATTTATGACATAAGCCAGAAGCATTAGTATGTGTAAGTTTATGATAACCATCAGCAGTTTTGGTATGAGAAATAAGCTTATCTACCAAATCATTTGGTGAAGCCATAGGTCCGGGAAGTTGAGAATGGGAATGAATATGAGTAATGTAAATTGGATTAGATCATTCATGAACAGTCTTTTGTAACTGTAGGAAAAGAATTTCTAATTCAGAAATTGGAGTTATTTGAGCTGTTTCTATATGACAAACAATGTGACAGACATAAGCAGAATGAAACACAATATTTAAAGTTTCAGAAACATCAGTTAGCAATTGAACAACAGCCATTAGTTCCACCTTTTGGGCAGATGAATAAGGTGTTTTCCAAGATTTTGTAGTTGGGCCTAAATAGCCTGCATTTCCATTACTGCTGCTGTCAGTGTATTAGTGCAGCAGAGAGTGGTTGTTGTTTGACAACCTTAGTGAGAATACATGAAGCATGTTTTAAAAACTGTAAAAAATTTGAATTTGGGAAATGATTATCAATTGTTCCAATAAAATCTGCTAAGGCCACTTGCCAAGAGTTACTGAACTGCTGGAGCTGGGAAAGCTCCTGCTTTGTAAGGTCCAGTATGATTTTATCAGGATCTCTAGCCATAAGCTGTCTCACGCAAATATGGCCTTTTGATATTATTGCTGTAATTTTTTCAGGATAGGTATGAAATTTTTTGGTATCTTTTTGGGGAAAGAATATCCATTCTATTATGCCCTCCTCTTGCCAAGGTATTCCAGTAGGGGAATGGCAAGATGGAAATATTAAAAATGAAACTGGAAGATTCATATTTATCCTTGTTAGTTGGCTATTTTGTACACTTTTTTCCAACAATTTTAACTCCTTTTTGCTTCTAGGCTCAAAATGCAAGGGCTATTTAAGTCAGAGTCTCCTGTTAGAGCATTGAAAAGATTAGTTAAAGCATAAGTTGGAATTCCTAAAGTAGGCCGTACCTAATTAATATGACCCATTAATTTTTGAAAATTATTTAAAGTACATAAATGATCAGTTCGAAACTGGACCTTTTGCGAAGTTATAATATTTCCATTAATAGTATGGCCCAAATGTTGAAAAGGAGCCTGTTGTTTAATTTTTTCTTCTCCTATTTGTAACCCATGTTGAGTGAGAATTTCTTTAGTCAGTTGAAATAGTTGTTTCAGCTCAGATGTTTGCTCAGTTGCAAAAAGAATATCATCCATATAATGAATGATCATAGTGTTGGGAAATTGTTTTTGTAAAATTTGTAATGGAATGTGAACAAGGGATTGACATAATGTATGATTGTTCATCATTCCCTGAGGTAAAACTTTCCAATGATATCGTTCAGTAGGAGCTGAGTGATTAATAGAAGGAATAGTAAATGCAAATTTTTCTCTATCATTTGGATGGAGAAGAATAGTAAAGAAACAATCTTTCAGATCAATAATAACAATATGCCAATTTTGTGGAATCATAGTTGGGGGTGGCAAACCAGGCTGTAAGGATCCCTTAGGTTGAATAGCTTTGTTAATTTCACATAAATCAGTCAACATGTGCCAATTGCCAGATTTCATTTAAATTACAAAAACTGGAGAATTCCATGGACTAGTAGAGGGTTCAATATGCCCTGCCATTAACTGCTCATGTACTAATCCTTTCAGGGCTTCTAACTTTTCTTTTGGAAGGGGCCACTGTTCAACCCAGATAGGTTTGGTTGTTAGCCATTTTAAAGGCAATGTGAAGCCCTTTGCAACAGTAGCCCCTACTCTAAACTTGTATATCCTAGGCCATGGTAGTCTCCAATAAGTTGTGTCTCAGGTTGGGAAGGGGGAGCATATTGCATATGAGTAATAAGATGTTTAGCTGTATCAGAAACATGAGGAATATTCAAATAAGCTCCCCATTGTTATAAGTCTCTTCTCATAAATTAAGTCCTATATCTGCAACATAAGTTTGCAGAGCAGCCTCTTGTCCCTCCAGACCTTCTACCTTAAATATTTGAGAACTTTGATAAACATCTGTCATTGTGCCAATGCCATTGAAAACTGTAGGCACCTTTTGTAAAGTCCAAGCTTGTGGCCAATATCATTTAGCAATTATAGAGACATCAGCCCTGGTATCCACAAATTCTAAAATTATCTTTCCATTTATTTTTCATCTTCAATTGCTGTTTGACAAGAAACTTTACACCCAGTGTACCCAAATCCTCCTGTACATTTCACAGGCCAAGATTGAGGCTTATGATACAGTAATAAAAGAAGTTGAGATATATGATCTTGTGATTCAATTTGATAGGGAGTTAAAGTTTGTATTAATACACAAATTTCTCTATCAACATAGGAGTCAATGATCCCAGTTTGCACTAAAACACCTTTGGTCGTAAGACTGCTGCGACCAATAATGAAACCTACATTACTTTTTGGGATAGGCCCTTTAATTCCTGTCCTTATTTTTTGTATACCCAGTGAAGGAGTAATCAGCTTAGTTTCAGCTGAGGGAAGATCAACAGCTGCACTGCCTTTGGTAGCTGCTTTTAGCTCTGTTACATGTCAGAGTGAGCTGCTCCGTTGCTTACCTGGTAGATTTGAGCTAGGCTGGGAAATGTGCTCATATTATTTGTCCAAGGGCCCTGAGCAAGGCCTGCTTAGAAGTTTCCTGACTTATTAATGAGACTGCCATTCTTATGGTATCTAGAACAACATTAATTGGCCCAGTGTAGCATATTGGACACACATATTGGTATAGATCTATTATTGCCGCTAGATGGTGCGCTCACACTAGTTTTGGCTTGGCAATCTTTTTTCATATGACCTGGTTTCCCACATTTAAAGCAATTTAAATTATTAACCATAGGACTATGTCCCTTTATAGCAGCTGTAAGAAGGTTCGTGTAATATGCATTAGATCCAATGTCTTGGCATGCCTTTATATAATCCTGTAAAGTACCTCCAGTTGCCTTTATTGTACATAAAATCTTTTTTTTTTTAAAGATTTACTTATTTTATTTATCCTCCCCCTTGCTGCTTGTGCTGCTGTGTCCATTCGCTGCGTGTCTTCTCTGTGTCTGCTTATCTCCCCCTTGCTGTGAGGTCTTGCCGCATCAGCCCATGGCGCCGCATCAGCCCACGGCGCCGCACGAGTTGGCCTGCCCTCACAAGGAGGCACCGGGAAGCGAACCCGGGGCCTCTCATATGGTAAACGGGTGCTCTATCCATTGTGCCATACCCGCTTCCTGCTGTGAGGTTGCTGCATCAGCCCACCGCACCGCTCAGGCCGGCGTGCCCTCACAAGGAGGCCTCAGGACGTGAACCCGGGCCTCCCATGTGGTAAACGGGGGCTCTATCCACTGAGCCACACCCGCTTCCCTGACATAAAACCTTTTTACACTCACTGTTGGCATTATCAAAAGCTAACATTTGAATAAGCATTTCTCTA
>JAQZBX010089150.1:0-12665 GCA_029593785.1 Cabassous unicinctus
CCAATAGTGCAGTTGGTCAGAACTGGAACTCTATTAAATTTCACTAGGAATTTACTGGTCAGTAGAAGATGGTCATTACTTAAAGGTAGCTAATTAGGGACCCCATGTCAGTACAGTCTATTAGCATGAAACAGGGCATAAGGCTAGCCACCAGGGAACTCAGATGTGGAATTGACTGAGACTTGACACTTGATTTATACTACAATCTATGACAATTGGATAGATAGGTAAAGGTCAGTTTTGTCAAGAAATTATTGGCATAATTCTAAATGACTTAATTTGTAATAATCTTAATATACTTGGTATAATACTATTATAATTCATAGGGTGAATTTGACTGATTTCAGCAAAATATATAATATTGATATTGATGAGCAAATGTATTGGGAAATTGAATTAAAACCTCCACATGATGCACATTCAATGAAATCTTAATGCCCAGGGAAGGAATGACTATTAGTTAACAATCAATTAATTGTTGCATTAAATAAATATACCCATATCTTTCATAAAGCTAAAATTAGAGTGGTGAGAGGAGACAAAATAGTTGTCCAACTTGTGCATGATTAAGAACAAGCTTGTGCTGGCATATTTGGAAAACTGAAATGTTTCTTAAAAATAATACCAAAACTTATTTGGTGGTACAAATTATTAGCATCTGGATAGTTATTCATGTGATTTTTCTGTTCTATAAATGGTATAAGATATTCAGGAGAAAGAATGATCATTAGTGGTTTATGGAAAAAGCTTTACCATTTTCAGAGGGTGTTCTATACAGGATAGAGTTATTTTATAGCTCAAAGGGAAAGGTCTGGGAACACCTGGTTTTGACCTTAAGCCAGGATAAGTGTGATGGGATTTAGTTATTTTTTTTAAAATAATATACATTTTTATTTTTCAAAGATTTTTATATTACATAAATGTTACATGAAAAAATATGGCAGATACCCATATGCCCCACTCCCTACCCCTTGCACATTTTCCCACATTAACAACATGCTTCATTAGTGTGGTACATTTGTTACAATTGATTAACACATTTTGGAGCATTGCCACTAAGCGAGGATTATAGTTTACATTGTTGTTTACACTCTCTCCCACACAATTTTGTAAGTTATGACAAGATATATAATATCACTGCAATGTCATTCAGGTCAATTCCCAAGTCCCAAAAATGCCCCCATATTACACCTCTTTTTCCTCTTCCTCCTCTCAGAACCTCCAGTGGCCACTGTCTCCACATCAATGATAACAGTTCTTCCATTGCTAGAATCACAACAAGACTATAGTAGAATAACAGTAAGTCTATTCCAGTCCATCATTAATTCCCCAATCCTGAGGATTCTAGGATGGTGATTATTTTTTTTAAGACCAAATATCCCTTGATAAATGCTAGGACATGTTTTTTTTAAAGATAGTTTTCATCTGTTTAAGTGGCTTGACAAGAGGGACACAATTACCCCATTGGGTACTGTGGCAGTTTGATATTACTGATTAATTCCAAAAAGAAATACTGATTATGTTTGTACACTCATTTGTTCCTCTGGGCTAATGATACCCTTATATTGTATTGAATTCAGAGGTTTCCTTTTATTTGATTTAATTATGACTAGAGATTTGATTGTCCACATCAATAGGATGTTGAATTCCCATCCATTTGGTGGATGGGGACTTACAGAGAAAATGACAAGGCAGAGGAAACAGAGTGTTAAGTTGGAGCCCCAGGAAGTAAACACATAGGAGAAGAACACAGAGCAATAGAGATGGCTACATAGACATAGCAGAGGTCCCAGGAAGAGATACAAGCTTTTAGCCTGATAGTTTACAGCTGGCCTTGTGGAGCCATCAGAGTAGCTGAGACTGGAGAGAAATGAGCCCTGTGAGAGAGATAAGACTTTTCTCAGCATACAGCAGATATTGGAAGAAGCCAGGACCAAGGAGACTTGAGAGGAAAAGGAGGCCTGAGCCCTCACAGATATCACTTGCCATCTTGAATCAATATGTGGCAACAGACTTTGGTGAGGAAAGTAACTTATGCTTTATGGCCTGGTAACTGTAAGCTTCTACCCCAAAGAAATACCTTTTATGAAAGTCAACAGATTTTTGGTACTTTGCGTCAGCACCCCTTTGGCTGACAAATACAGGTACATAGACCTTGATACTGATACCTAAAATATAATATCCATGAAATGAAATTTTTTATCAAATTAATTTTATTCCTACATATTAATAAAGCAGACATCCATCCAAAGTGTACAATCAATGGTATTAGGTGTAATCACGTATTTGTGCATTCATCAATCATTCTTAGAGCACTTTCAGTATTCTAATAACAATAATAATAAACAAAAACAAACAAAACTCATCACCTTTCAATCTCTCTATGCTTCCCCTGCCATACATATCTTGTATACTTTTTCCTTCTTTTTAGTATGTTTGTGTATATATTTTGCAGAAACTGTCAGATATGCAATAACATCCATAATCATATTTTATGTAAGATTTTACTGTCATATACAGTATCATATTACAGATTTTAGCTATCCTTCTAGTAATATACATGACTTTAGACTTTCCCTTTCAACCACTGTCATACCCATACAATAGTACTGCTAGTTACAAACACTATCATATGCTTTCAACATTTCTATTTATTTCCAAAAAGTTTCAAAAAAACTTTTTACCAATTCTGCACAGATTAAACCTCAGCTTTCCATTCTATACTCTCCTAATAATCTCTGGTGACCTATATTCTAATGATTAACACCAAAAGTTTAAACAATATATTTATTTCATAATAACACAATTATACAGTATTTGTTAATTTGTGTCTGGCTTGCTTCACTCTGCATAATGTCCTACATGTTCATCCATGTTGTCATATGATTCACGATTTAATTTCTTCTTACCACTGCATAATATTCCATCATGTGTATACAACATGATTTATTTATCCTTTCTTCAGATGATGGACACCTGGGTTGTTTCCAACTTTTGGCAATTGTGAATAATGCCACAATCAACATCAGTGTGCAAGATGTCTGTTCATGTCTCTGCTCTCAGTTCTTCTGGATGTATACCTAGAAATGGTATTGCCAGGTCACATGGCAAGTCTATATTAAACTTCCTTAGGAACTGCCAAACAGTCCTCCACAGTGGCTGCAACATTCTGCATTCCCACCAACAGTGAATATGCATTCCTATCTACCCACTCAACATTTACCATTTTCCAATTTTTTATTAGCATCTAGTCTAATAGGTGTGAAATGCTATTGCATATTAGTTTTGATTTGCATTTCCCTAATCACTAGTGCTGTTGAACTTTTTTTCATTTGTTTCTTTGCCATTTGTATTTCTTCTTTAGACAATTATCTTTTCAAGTCTTTTGTCCATTTTTTAACTGGATAGGTTATCTTTTTATTGTTGAGTTATATTATCTCTTTGCATATCATCGATATTAAACACTTATCAGATATGATTGCCAAATATTTTCTCACATTGAATCGGCTGCTTTTTCACCCTCTTGACAAAGACCATTGATGTGCAAAAGTGTTGAGTTTTGAAGCTGTCCCATTTATCTGTTTTATTCTTTTGTTACTCATGCTTTTAGTGTAAGGTTTAAGAAACTACTGCCTACTACAAGGTCTTGAAGATGTTTTCCTACATTTTCTTCTAGGAATTTATTGTTGTCACTTTTATATTTAAGTCCTTGATCCATTTTGAGTTAATTTTTGTATATGGTATGAAATACAGGTCTTCTTTCTTTCTTTTGTATATGGCTATCCAGTTCTCCCATCACCATTTGCTGAATTGACTATTCTGACCAGGCTGGTAGGGTTTGGCTGCCTTGTCAAAAATCACGTGACTGGAGATATGAGGGTCTATTTTTGAATTTCTCAATTCAGTTCCATTGGACAATGTGTCTATCTTTATGCCAGTATCATGCTGTTTTTACCACTGTAGCTAAGTAATTTGCTTTGAAGTCCTTAAGTGAGTCCTCCAACTTTGTTCTTCATTTTTAAGATCTTTTTGGCTATTTGGGACCACTTACCCTTCGAAATAAATTTCATAATTGGTTTGTCCACTTCTGCAAAAATGGTTGTTAGGGTTTTTATTGGTATTTCATTGAATCTATAAGTCAGTTTGTGTAGAATTGATATCTTAACAATATTTAATCTTCCAGTGAATGAACACAGAATGCCCTTCTACTTATATTACTCTTCTTCAGTTACTTGTATCAATGTTTTGTAGTTTTCTGAATACAAGTCCTTTATGTCTTCAGGTAACTTAATTCCTAGATATTTTATTGTTTTAAAAATGGAAATTTTCTGATTACCTCATCAGAATGCACATTCATAGTGTATGGAAACGCTATTGATTTTTTGCATATTAATCTTGTATCCTGCCACTTTGCTGAATGCATCTATTAGTTCTAGTAGCTTTGTTGTGGATTTTTTCAGGAGAGTATAAATATAAGATCAAATCATCAGCCAATAGTGAAAGTTTTACTTCTTCCTTTCCTATTTGGATGCCTTTTATTTCTTTATCTAGCCTAATTGCTCTAGCTAGAACCTCTAGCATAATATTAAATAGCAATGGTGACAGTGGGCATCCTTGTCTTGTACATGATCTCAGGGGGAAAGCTTTAAGAATTTCACCATTGAGTACAATGCTAGTTGTAGGGTTTTCATATATGCACTTTACCATATTGTGAAAGCTTCATTCTATTCCTATCTTTTGGAGTGTTTTTTACCAAGAAAGGATGCTGTATTTTTTCAAATGCTTTTTTTGCATCAATTGAGAGGACCATGTGATATTTCTTCTTCAAGTTATCAATGTGGTTTATTACACTAATTGATATTCTTGAGTTGAAATAATCTTCCATACCTGGGATAAAACCCACTTGATCATGGTGTATAATTCTTTTAAAGTGCTTTTGGATTCTTTTTGCAAGTATTTTGTTGAGGATTTTTGCATCTATGTTCATCAGAGATATTGGTCTCTAATTTTCTCTTTTCTTGTATCTTTATCTGATTTTGGTATGAGTGTGATGTTTCCTTTATAGAATGAGTTTGGTAGTGTTCTTTCCTGTTCAAATTTTTAGAAAAGCTTGAGCAAGATTGGCATTAGATTGTCATTGAATGATTGATAAAATTCATCTGTGAAGCCATCGAGTCCCAGGCTTTTCATCTTTGGGAAGTGTATGATAACTGTTTCAATCTCTTCCCTTGTGATTGGTTTGTTAAGGTCTTCTATTTCTTCTAGGGTTAGTGTAAATGGTTTGTGTATTTCTCAGAATTTGTCCATCTCTACATTGTCTAGTTTTTTCGGCATACATTTGTTCATATTGTCTCTTATCATCCCTCTTATTTCTGAAGGGTCAGTGATAATGTTCTCCCATCTCATTTCTGATTTTATTTATTTATGTCTTCTCTCTATTTTTCTTTTTTATTCTAGCTAAGGGTTTGTCTGTTTTGTTGATTTTCTCAAAGAACTAACTTTTGGTTTTGTTGATTCTGTTTTTTTTCCCCTTGATTGTATTTATTACCACTCTGATCCTTACTACTTCTTTCCTTCTGCTTGGTTTTGGATTAGTTTGTTCTTCTTTTTCTATTTCCTCCAGGTGTGCATTTAAATATTCAATTTTAGCTCTTTTTTTTTTCTAATGTATGGATTGAGGACTATAAATTTCCCTCTCAGCACTGCCTCTGCAATGTCCTATATGTTTTGATATGCTTTGTTCTCATTTGTATTCATCTCAAGTTACTTGCTGAATTCTTCAGCAAATTCTTCTTTGACTCAATTATTACTTAAGAGTGTGCTGTTTAATCTCCATATATTTATGAATTTTCCCTTTTTCCTTCCATTATTGATTTTCAGTTTCATTATGTTATGTTCAGAGAAAGTGCTCTTCAAAGCACTGTAGTTCTTTTCTTCTAAGCATCTCACAAATCATCCAAAACATACCCCTTACCCATTTATAAAACTGTTCCAGCATTTTGGTAACTGGAAAAGCAGTTCCCCACTCCTCAGTACCAAATTCTGTATTAGTCAGCCAAAGTGGTGCTAATGCAAAGTACCAGAAATCAGTTGTTTTTTATAAAGGGTATTTTTTGGGGGTAGAAGCTTACACATACCAGGCCATAAAGCATAAGTTACTTTCCTCACCCAACTCTGTGAGGGGTCTGTCTTCCTGGGTTCCTCTGTTCCTGGGGCTTGATTCTCTCCAGGTTCAGCTGCTTGTTCTCTCCTCAAGGCTAGCTGTAGAAGATCAAGTGAATGGCTCGTCTCTTATCCCAGGGCCTTCTCTCCTTCCTCATTACCAAGCTCCTCTGTATGCTTACTTCCCAGGGCGGCAGCTCAAGATTCCAATATCAGAACTCCAACTCAAAACTTCAACTCTGTCCTTTGCCACGTCTTTTATCTTTGAGTGGGTGGGGCTCAATGCCCTACTGACATGGCCCAATCAAAGCCCTAATCATAAGTTAACCATGCCCAGATGAACAGATCAGTTTACAAGCATAATCCAATATCTATTTTTGGAATTCATCACTATATCAAACTGCCAAACTGCTACACCATGTTTAGTAGCAATGCTCCAAAATGTGTTCGACTGTTGCAATGAATGTACCACGCTAACGAAAGAAGTTGTTAATGTGGGGAAAAAATGGGAAGTGTGGAGAATGGGGCATATGGGTATCCCTTATATTTTTTATGTAACATTTTATGTAATCTAAGTATCTTTTAAAAATAAATTTAAAAATATATTTTTAAAAAAAAACTTGGTACGAGATTGACTAGGTAACCAAAAATGGTAGCAATTTATTGAGAGATTTATAAGATATCTTTAAGTCAATATATGGCAAAATAGTCCAAATGCCATTAGTGGATACCTGGAATTATATAATTTTAATATTCTTATGCTGATTGTGAATGTGTATACAATTAAAAGACGATGATGTATATGAGTTACACATGCATACAATATGCCTAAAGCAAAAATCAGTTACTGGAGAAGATAAAATATGCTTAATTAATTTAAATGAAAGCTAAAATTTAGTAAAAATAAACAAGGCACAAATAGAAAAAAGATTTAATTAATCTTAAATATGTCAACAATTATAATTAATGTAAATAATATAAACAACAGTTAAAAGAGGATATTCTCTGATTGAATTAAAAAAAAAAACCCAATTCTAGGTTGCCACCAAAATTTCATTTTAAATATAAACAAATATTTGAAAATAAATAGAGATAGATAATATTAATGTTAATTGAAAGAAAGCAGGAATGACAAAATTACTTAGTATCAGAAAAAGTAGATTTCAAGAAAAATTTTAACAGGGATAATGTAACACAGGCAGGCCACAATTTGGAGCTCAGATGAAGGTTACAATGAATTCCCCAAGGAGAAACTGGTTGGCTGAAGTAGCAATGAGAATTCTCCTATTTGAGTGCTAAAATCATCACTTCTCCTTTTAAGGCCATTGGCTGATTGGATGAGACTTCTCTCATTGTTGAAAAAAATCTAGTCAGTTGATTGTAGATGTAACTAGTCATAAATGCAATCAATTTCCTGATATCCTCTCTGTAACAATCAGGCCACTGCTTGCTTGACCAAACAATTGGACATCATAATCTAGCCAAGGTGACTCATGAATATAATCATCACAGAGCTATACTTTTAATTGTTTTATTGTGGTAGTGCTTTTCCATTTCTCCTTAATTTTGCTTTTTATATTGTGATTTTATCTTATTATGCCCATAAAATTGTTATGGAATTTATATCAATTAATATTTAAAATCTCATGGTAAAGTTAAATATTTTTATTACAGATTTGGTCTCCAAATTGGATTGTGTACAATGGGGTATCAATTGGTGTGTGAACAGTAAATTTTAAGAACTTCTTTTCAAATGTACTTTGCTGTCATTTTATAAAATAACATTATTATTTACACATCACTTGTTACACAATGCTTTTCTACAAAATAATATAATAACATATTAATGCATAGCCATATATGAGAGAATAGAATATTATTTGACTGAAAATGTTATGTAATAAAAAACAAAGTTTCAGACAGAATAAAACTTTGCAAAGAAATATATGTGATCATTTAACTATCAAATCAGCACCTTCTAATAGAATCATAGAATTAATAGAAGAGTGACTGTTGGTTGTAATAATATTTACAAGCATTTACAAAATTTACATATCTAGAAACTGAAACTGTCAGAAGTTTGTGAATTCCTCAGCAAGACTGCATGTGTTTGGGAAATTATTCAAAAGGGTAAACCATGTTGTAATCTACAGGATGTAACCGTGCCTAATTCAAAGGTTAATACAGGGATATGGACCATATTATATGAAGCACCTATAAGAGAGATTACTTAAAAACATAATATCATTATTTTATCTTGTAAATATTTTGAAAGAATGCACTAGATGCAATATATGTGGTAATAGAAAAACTATTGTTGTTTCCTTGTAATAGAGAGTTAAATGCTTGCAAACATGTCATCTTAATTTTTAACTTTCTCAACATAATACCTGTAGTTTTTCATGTTATAAATGGTCATAATTGCCTTGAGTAATAATAGTCATTATTTACAGTTTCGATTACCACGTTAATAGAAAAAATTATCATTGTTATCTTTCAGTAACCAAAGATTTCTCGAATTCTTCTTTGCATTCAGCTTTCAGATGTTAAATCAGTCTACCAAAGTTGAAAATGGGAAAGAAAATTATTTTTGAATCGTATTTTAAATCATGTCACCAAGATTGGAATGGCTTCATACAATTATCTGATCTTTTTCCTGAATAAGTATTCTCTTCATAATTCTCCTTACAGCCTCTATTATTTGCTTGTTTCTAAGACTATAGATAATGGGATTCAAGAAAGGAGGGACTATAGAATAGAACACCGAAGAGATCATGTCCTGAATTGTGGGTGAGTTGGAGGTTGGCTTTGCATACACAACAGCACCTGAGCTAATAAAGACAGTCACCACAAGGATGTGAGAGACACAGGTGGAAAAAGCCTTTCATCTTTCACCACTGGTAGGAAACTTGAGCACAGTAGAAAATATGTAAATATAGTACATGATGATGTAGGCAAAGTAGCCACCAGCAAACAATACCGTAGAGATAAAAATTAAAATTTCATTGCTTAATATCTCAGAACAGGAGAACTTTAGAAGAGATAGGATGTCACAAAAGAACTGATGGATCACTTTGGACTGGCAGAAAGGTAGTCGGAATGTGTTGCTAGTGTGAAATCCTGCATAGGCCAGACCACAGAGTACAGAGACCAGAGTCATATGGACACAGACCTGAGGGTTCATGATCACAGGGTAGTGGAGGCGCTGGCAGATGGCCACATAGCAGTCATGGGCCATGACAGTTAGGAACAGCAATTCTATGCAACAACACAAAAGCACAAAGAAGATCTGAGATGCACATCCAGTGATGGAGATCACCCTGTTATCAAGCAGGAAGATGACACATGCCTTGGGGACTGTGACAGAAATGTAGCACATGTCTACAATAGATAGATTCCTAAGGAAGAAATACATGGGGGTATGAAGGTTCCAATCAAAGGTAGTTACTGTGACAATGAGAAGATTCCCCATCAGTGTTGTCAAGTACATCAACAGAAATAGCATGGCATGTAATACTCTGAGCTCCCACACATCAGAAAATCTTGTAAGTATGAATTCATTCACTGTGGTTGAGTTGGACATCTTGGGACATTTTCCATTGGCAATGAAGACTCAAACAAACAAGTCCCTAAGAAATTTGGAGGATCAATATGCAGAATGAATTAGCCTAAGCACATTTATTGCCTCACATTAATTCACTTTTATTCTTTCTAGTTTGTTTTGGTTAGTTGGATATAACAAAACGTTTGCTCTTGCTTCTTTTGGTCTCCCTGTTTTTGACACTTCCTTCCAGGATTAGGATAGCAGTAGAATATAATATTTATGAACTTGTGCCTATGTTTGCATATATTTCTATCACTTACTACTTATAAAATGGATCTACTGGAAGTTAAAGTTTGGCCTGGAAGGTTAAAAGATTTAGCATAGGTAATTTCTGTGCATATCTGTCTCATTAGCAATATTCCATGAATGTCAATATTAATGATTATATGAAGAACCTGCAGAATCTAGGTAGAGATGGGGGGAGTACTATTTATTCATAGCCTATCAAACTATTGTAATAAATTATAATCCAATCTATGACCACTAAATTGTTCCCATTAAATGCCATCTTACATTTATCATGCTTCTCCATGTTCACATTGAATTTACATTCAATTTTTTCTGTTTAAAGAGAAGCAGTTGCAACTCTTGACAGGTAGATATTACCTGTGGGGAAAAAAGTATTTATATATTAATAATATCAGTTTCACTAAATCTAATACATTTATTCTTCTAATTTTGTGTCAAATAGTTTATGTTTTCCCATAAAATCTGAACATATTTTAGAACTTGAATAAGATGAGATAAAAAGGCATTGCTTGATGTGTGTGGGTCATTATTGGATGATATATTCACACAGATTCCTTCAAAAAGTTCTCTTTCACAACCTTCCTTAGCAAAACTCTTAATTACTCTTCAAGTGCAGAATGTTTACTTCTAAAGTTCCTTCAGCCATCTGCTCTCTTTGTTGCCTTGAAAATGCAAAATGTACATTTTCAGACTTGCATATCCAGCACTTGTTAATTCACAGTGATAATGCAATTCACATTCCTTCTTTGCTGTTCCGTTTTTGTCCTGACTAATATAACTTCTTCTTATAATATAGATAACCTTTGCTAACTGAAAGAAGGCAGGTGTGAGTCACTTTCCAACTGACCTCCTGATTTCAAGAATAAAAGCTTTCACTCTCTTTGCTACTCTTATTTCAGGATCCTTCAAAAAACAACTTCAATAAGTAGTTGTTCTTGTTATACACCAAGTTTACTGGAAAGTTACTGATAACATTGTACAGTGAACCTGATTAAAATTGCTAATTTCAATATTTTTAAGAATTGCTAACCTATTCAAGCCAGCTTCATGCAGAAGTTGAGATCTTAAAAATAATTGCTTAAATTTTATCCTCAATAAATTCCATAACAGACTAATTCTAACATATTACAAATTGCAATGGCAATTCACAGTTGGAAAACAGAGTCAACATATTTTATTATTTCACAATCACCAATCAATTGCAAGTTTCTAGCTTGAATTTATAATGTGTCAGTTGAGCAGAGTTAAATCCTTGCAAATTACTGAGAAGTTCTATTTTATATCTTGACTCTGCCATTTATTTACTGTCTAGCTATGGAGAGTTTCATATATATCATTGACTCAAAGTTTCCTTTCCTATAAAATTTGAAAAACACCTAATTCATGAATTTAATATTTGTGAAAAAATTAGACATACTCATAGTGACAGCAATAATACTGAAAGATAAACCAATAAGTACTAAAATTTTTTAAAAGAGGGGTTAAGCACTACATTTCTTCCATCTCAAATTCATATTACTCTTATTTTTTTCAAAAGCAAAGAATTATGGATAGCCAGCACTCTGAATTTGATAATGCAATTTTCTGTTAAAAGAAGTGTGACAATATAAAATGTTATGTACATGTAAAGAGATTGTGAAACTGAGACTATTCTTAAAACTAGATTATTTCACAGGTATTCATACACATCAATTTTAAAAGGAAATAATTTTTTGCCTTTTCTACAAAGGCTTAAAGAATTAGAACACATATTTTGGTAATTAATATATACATTTGTTTATTTATTGATTGAGACATCCTTGTAATCTTTAATTTATTTATAATCTCTATCTTTAACATATTTTAGGGTAAATTATATGCAGACATTTGTCTGGAAGATGTGGAACACAATTATGAACAATACTTACATGGTTCTCGTAATATATTATGAGAAAGTCCTAGGATTACAACTGAAGTATAAGGGGTCATGTGCACAATTTATTTTTATGACAGATTCACTTATTCACTATGTACTACTGACTGACTACAGCAGAGTGCTGGTTAAAGAAAAAATAATATGAAAATAATTATAGAAATTAATTGATTTGCAATAATACATATAAAGCATTGTTTATATTCTTTTTAGGTGAAACACATCCCATCAGAATTAGACCTGTTTAAGTATAAATTTAAATCAGCATTCTGCATATTGAAACTCTGGTCAGTGTGCAGAGCTGCTTCTGCCCCTGCTCCATCTGGTGCTGCAACCAGCTCACTCTTCGCTTCCATGGACAGATATCATTTCTGCTAAAATTGCTTTAACTGAAATTATTATTACATTGAATACAGAATTAATTTGTCTAAATGTGTGAATACCTTTTATATTTATATATTTTTTAAATCATAGTCCACTTGACAGTTTCAAAATCAAGTGTGTAGTGCAGGAAAGAAACGCACATGAGTCTTGGAAGGAAGGGAAGGAAGAGAGAAAAAAGCATTAATTACAACAAAGTCACAAAAGTTAATTTTGTTTTTTCTTACCCTGGGTGAATACATCAGGATTTCTAATAAGGGTCTGCTGAAGTTTTACCTGGGTACAAAGATGATCTGGTACATTTGGTAGAAGTGACTAACATCCTTTGTGGAACCTTTCTATTGTAACATGAGCTTT
>JAQZBX010089151.1:0-12674 GCA_029593785.1 Cabassous unicinctus
GTGCTACCTGCTATCCACTTCAGTCAAGTAGAGAACCTCTTCATGGGACAGATTTGAAGATTTTAAGAGAATGATGATGAAATGGATGAGGATGACCAGCAAGAAATGTGAGGAAGTTAAAAGCAAAAAACAAACAAGAAAGCAAAAAACAAACAAAAACAAAACAATGTTTATGAACATTTCAAGTAAGGCAGGAGAGTTCAGATTCCCAAGATGAAAAGGCAAATTTCTTATGTTAGTATAGCACTAAACAAGTGAGCTTAAGTTTTCTAAATTTTCATGAGAGTAATACCTTTTATTTTATGAGTTCAGTGCAAAGATTAAATGTTATAATTATGCAAATTTTTGGTCATTTAAGAATTCTCAATAAATTTTGACTTCCTTCTATTTATTTCTGTAATCCTTGTAAGATGAAATGTGAGGTAAAATTGAAAGTTAAATGAAAATAATTTATGAGTAATGCTCATCTGGGATACCTGAAATGTCTATAAATTATTATAGAGCAGAAAGTGAGTTTGATGGAAAAAAAAAATTATGTTTTAACCATAGAGTAAGGAGAATTTTATTGAAATTATTCTTCAAAAGACATAAAGTTTATACTGGCACAATGGAAAGAGAGTGATCATATTTATTAAAATTAAGGATAAAAAAGGAGATAGAAATTTAATAAAATGTTTCTCTTAATCCCAGAAGATGTCTTTCTTTAGGGGATAGGGAGACAAAAATCAAGCAAACAGACCGAAGAGCCTCTCTCTCCAATTTAAAGGAAATGTGTGGATATTAATATGGCACATCATACCCCCAGTACAACAAAAATAAACTGTGCACTATAAAGATTAAGATGCTCTTAAGGAGAATCCAAGACGTTTTCTCATTTGTAACATAACCTATAAAAGCAAACTGCCAGTGTAGTCATATCTGTCTTCTTTATTTATACCTATGCTTAACTACACATATTCCCTTAGGCAACCATGGGGCTGCATATCAATATCTGTTTCAGCCAGTGACTGGAACACTCAGTTAGTGTCTCCTACCTAATATCTAGCTGATGTCGATCAAGACCTCTGTCTATATGATCTAACAGCTCTTTTCTGCACTGCTATTGTTCTCCTTCCCAACCAGTCCAGAGGATGCTGAAAGTTTTAATTCCAGAATATCAAGCATATAATCATAAGTTATTATTACTTTCAATGAGATTTTCACTTTCATATATGAAAAAATTCTTTGTGTAACCCAGCACTCCTTTTCCTTTTTCTGATTTTTTTTGGCCCAACACTTTATCTCATAATTAAAATTGTTTAAACATTATAATCAATTTATTCTTCATAAGGAAACCAATCATGATGAAACACTTTCTTGTTGGTTATGGGGCTGTTTAAATACCCAGATTAAGGTTACACATCGATTACTGATAATGGACACCCCAGAGAGGAGGATATTGAAGATTGTGGTGGGAGAGGATCTATTACCTCAGAAGAGAGACTAGAGCAGACTTACTGTATTAGTCAGCCAAAGGGGTGCTGATGCAAAGTACCAGAAGTCTGTCGGTTTTTTTATATTTATTTGGGGTAGAAGCTTACAGTCACAAGGCCACAAAAGTGTAAGTACTTCCGTTACACATGTCCCCTGCCACGTGTTGGAGCAAGATGGCTGCCAGTATCTGTAAGTGTTCAGCCTTCCTCTTTCTCTTAAGGCTCCGTAGGCCCAGCTTCTACTGATCTCAGCTGTAGGCAATCTAGCACATCTTTCTTCCCAGGGGCTCTGCAGTCTAAATAGCTGCTTTATTTCTTCTGTGATCTTTTCTGTGTGTGTCCGCCCACCAAGGAGGTGGGGACTAAATGTCCTACTGACATGGCCAAATCAATGACCTAATATTAATTTAATCAAGCAAAAGTGATACCTCTGAATTTAATACAATTGAATACATCCAGAGAAAAAGACCAATTTACAAACATAATCCAATATCCTTTTTGGAATTCATAAATAATCTCAAACTGCCACACTTACCAACATTTTGTTTTTAAATCTCAAAGGATTCTGAAAAGTAGTAGAATATGTAAACTATTTGTGTTAAATATTAATATCACCACCTGAGAGCAATGTGCTCTCAGAGGACAAAAAATCCTCTGCAGATATCAGTGCCCAAATTTTAAGTTAAACACTTAGATAGAAACAGGTCATTGTAGCTCACATCACCCTGTGTCTGTTTTCATTCCTTTTCAGGTACCAACTATATGTGAGTAAAGCCACTAGAAAATTACATGACAGTATTAATCAATCTTTTTAATTCTTTATACACTTTTGTATTGTTTGGTTTGTCACATGGACCATGAATTCTGAATAAAAAGTAAATTTTAGACAAATCTTAAGAAACACAATACATTTTCATAATTTGACTATCAATCCTGCCAGAAAAAATTAATTTGCAAATTTTGCTTTTTTATCTTCTTTGTTTTTTGTGTGTCTCCTTAGATTTTGTGATTATATTCATGTGTGTGCATATGTTTGCATGTGTAGAGTGCAATATTTCCTAAAGAGTGAGTTTGGAATCAGGAAATCCTGGAATTATGATTCTTCCATATACTAATTGTACAATTGTTACAATATCTTAATTTTTCAGGGTTTTTTCCCCTACCCAATTCCATTAAGAAAGTATGAACAAATAATATTTCCATGTGATTTTGTTGTAAGGAGGTAGCTAAGATAGATTAGATAGATAAATGATAGCTAAGATAGATAGATAGATAGATAGAGATAGAGAATTGAAAAGTAAAATAATTTGGATATTTTGAAGTTCAAAGGGGCTGCTCAAATATTGATACCAATTCATACAAATACTCTGTTCCTCTTCTGTTTTACAAACTCAAATATATCATCCATAATTCATCAAAAGTTACTTATTCCATAAAGATTTTCTGAAGCTCCCAGACTTACTGTACATTATTATATTATCAGTCTCTCTATTATACTACATATTACTGTATAGCAGGTATTTGCATTTGTAGCTCCAATCCCTCCCCTCCATCCATTCATCTGTCCTTAAGCTGTGTGACGATAATTATGCTGCATGGTAATTGGGAAATAAAAAAGGTTATTGAACTGATAGATGATTTATTCAGTAATATATTTTTATTTATAATTTGAGAGGGTACATTGTATAAAAATAAATAAATAAATAAATAAATATTTAAATAAGTATTTATCCAACCAAACAAATGAGCAAGCAAACTGTGCAGAGTTACCAGAGGGATTTTAGCTTTAACTCTATGACTAATTTGAGGAAGTAAATTTCTCTGTATGAAACTGTGAAAGGAGGTGAAGGAGTAGATGATATCTAAGTTTCCTTCTAGTTTTAACATTCTGTGATGCTGTGCTGTTCAATCCTTGCTGAAATCCCAGCGGCAATCTACTTATTACAATCATTGAGGAAGTCGTATTGAAAATGGAACACATCCAGTAATAACGAGCAGAAAGCCTTAGGCGCTTCTAGAGTTGCCTTTAGTCTTGCCTTGTCGCTGCAAGTGAACGCCTTTGGTGTAAGCTGAGATTGTTTTCTTTCCTGTGGCCAAAGGAATAGGCATGATTTATTGCACGTGCTGGTTCAGACTACTTCACAGGTATCCTCTCGTTAATAATGCCAGTCTGCATCCACAGTACTGAGTGACACTGTTATTAATCACTGAGAATCAAAAAAGGGTAGAAAAAAGTAAAGAAAAAAAGACTAGGTCTCCAGAAGGGAAAATCCTTATCTAAGCTTAATTATAATAACGCTATTTATATCTGAGGAGTCAGGAATGGCTTAGCAGAAAGATGTAATAAAGAAAAATGGAATGTTCTGTGCTTTAACAAGCTTGTATTAGGATCCCAACTGATGGTGTTTTCTCTGACTCATTTGTAGAGGTGAATGCATGCTTGTCATGTCATCTTGTATCTTTATGCCTTTCAAGTATGGCGTTTTAGTAGCATTTGGGGACCAGTTTCCTTAAAATTATCGATTTGACAGTTTCTCATACTCAGAAGTTGGATCCATTAGGTGCAATCAAAGATAACTTGAGCTGCATTTCATTCAAAAGCAGAATTTGTTATAAGGACACACTGTCATTCCATGAAACCTTGCAGCTGAATTTTAGTGACTGTTCCCTCAGGAATGGACATGGACCTGAAATTAGTAGACACTCCCAATGGATGCAGCCTCTCCTGCTTCTTACTTTCTGCCCTGCATTCTTCTGTTTGAAAGTTGTGCTTTTTCTACTCCCTGCTATAATGGAAGAACATATTTGTACTGCGGAACTTGAATTTACAGTTTACAAAGTTAATGATTCACAGGGCCTGACTTACAGTCTTCCATCTCCAATTCCAACTTCCTACAGGAAGGAACTGATGGGCTGAGCTTGTGTAGGTGCTTATCACTAGTTTAACAAGTCATGTGGAGTGGGGAGTGGGCATACTATTGGCTGGGGGAACCAACCTTGTGGTTTAGATGGGGAGGTGCTCTTCCATAAAAAAATAGAAAAGGTAAAGAAATGAAAGAAAGAGAGGTGGTGTTTCAAAGCCTGGGAAGCTATCTAAGCAGGTTTGTTACAGAACTTAGAATCTTTAAACTTTATCACTTCTCTTTCCCAAATAAACTGAAATTGCAATTTTTATGTAAGAGTAATGACTTGAGATAACCAGAAAAAATATGATGAAATAAAGTAGTAAGAAAAATATAGTCCATTCAGGAATCAGACTGATTTAAATACAGGTAAATTAAAAAGCAGCTAATGCACGCACGAGTCAGCAAATAGATCAGTGAAGCAGTGAAACCACATGTATTTCCAAACCCTTGGGATAATTAATGTTAAGACGGAGTTAATAGTTCAGTGAAAGTATGCAGGTAGATTTTTAGTAAGCAATTTTATTTTTACTGCATGATTGAAAATACTCTACTTCCAGGTGCTGATTTGAGGATATTTCATCATCCCCATCTTTAAAATCCACATTGTAATGACAAAATAATTTGTAACTGTGCTGAAATTGGGGAAGAATACTACTCCTTTAGTAGACCTTTTGAACATTTTTAAAATTTAGATTTGGTGAGAATAAATTAAGAGAAGGACTAACTGATGTGTAAGGCAGCTGGAAACTATCCTCTGTGGAAGTATCTGTAAGAGACTACTACCAAAATTTTACTAAAGACTCCGACCTCAGAATCAGCAAAGCGGCACGTGAGGACTAGAGACTTGGGAAGAAGATCAAGGAAAGATCCTCATCTTACTAGTGAGGCAAGAAAGTGCACTGATGTAGTAATTCACATAAAGCAGTACTTGCTCCAGAAATACACTGGTGATGAGTACAAGGTGGATATCTGAGTGCACGAAGATGGCTGGATTCTAATGAAGGAGAGGAGGATTCCACTTTCCAATGTGCTTTTTGTACCACCATAGCCAACATAGGGGGAAAAAAATCCTGTCCAGCATGGAAGCAAATAACACTACTGTGTCTAGCTCTTTCTATCTTCTCTTCTTTTTCTCTGAAAGATTTGAACAATACCTACAGAGATTTTGATAGAAGCCATAAAAACCCTTTGTCTTACAAACATTGTATCAGATTTTATCTACAAAGTCATAAATATCTCAAAATGGAAGGATACTCCTAATGTAAAAACTATTATAAAGCTAATACAAAAACTAAAAAAGCCAAATCAGTTAATGAACAAATTATAAATATCTTAAATACAAAAAATCCTAAAATAAGTTAAAATGTCATTAGGAAAAATGTGAAAAAGGAAGGACATTAAAGATCCTAGTCAGCTACACATGACTAAGATCTTATAACTAAAGAAATTTATAGGGAGAGGTAGGAGCATTTGAATACATGAGTACATGATTTTGCTCTTAACCTTTTTAAAAAAAGAGTTGTTCCATAACAGAATATAGTATTTAAAATTCATCTGGGGAGCAAAAATAAATGGAGTGCTACTTTTGTAAACAGAAACTATGCAATCATTTCAACAGAGATGATTTCTTCTTTTAAATGAGAGAAATTCCCCAAGCATCATTTCCTTTAATGTAACAATCGGACTATATCAGCAGTTTTATTTGGCAAAACACACTTAGGATGACAAATATTTATTAAGACTGAATCAAAGCTATTTAGTATTGTGATGAATATTTCAAAGAGTTTTAATCTTAGGATAGTTTATTCAACCATATACTTTTAACGTAACCTATTTAGCAGTTGAATATTTGCTCACTCAAGTTCATTTAGTGCAATTTATCTAATTTATATGAATGATCACAAGTCAAATACACTGTATTTTAAAAATATTTCTCCCATTTATATTTTACAACATATGCTCACTCCCAACACAATTAGTATGTTCCCTCATCTCACTGTACTTCTGTATTTGGCTGAATTTCCTCTTATGCTAAATATTCTAATATTTTTTCTTCCCTTCCCAGAAAGAATGTGTTGTTTTCAATTCCCACTTGCTAAAATATTTCTAGGATTTTTCCAATATCTTCTACAAGTATTCACCAGTGTTCATACTCTTTTTTTTTAAATGATCCAATCTCACATTTTACTTGGTTTTGTGGCTGCCCAGCTAGACATTAAATTCCCCAGTCTTCTCTAAAGCTTGCATAATCATTGATGGTCACTGAGAAATGAGCAAAATGATATGTGTCACGTATTGACTGTGACTCTTAGAAGAATGTGTGCTCTCTCCATTGCTCCATATCCCTCCACCTGACTTGCTAAGGATTGGATGAGTCTCTTTGGATTAAAGATAGAAATTGCAACATTAGATCTGAACTGATTGCAACTACATTATTAATTGCAGAAAGAATGAAATTTCTCTCTTATTTGAAAAAAACTATGTTGGTGTCTTTTTATATCTGCTTAAATAGTAACCTCACTAATACACAACCAATCTCCTACAGGATAATGTCCATGTAATATATTTCCTGGTTCTTTGACTCTTGTCAAACAATCTTGAAGAAAGAGAGTAAAAAGAATAGATATTCCTTATAAAATATTAAGAATCATAAAGCTATAATAACTAAAATGGCATAGTTTTAGTGCAAAGGTAAATAAATGGAATAACTGAGGAAAATAAAGATATGAGAGAGAAATGACATTTACATTTTTAAATGGCACTTGAATAATTGCCTTATTGATTGATATGGAAAATATAATGTATTTTATATAGATATCAAATACAACACATGGAATTAAAGGCTCGGAGATGTTGACATCTAATTGTAAGAATCCAATTAAAAATATTTATGGATAACAAATGAATTATATTATTATTGAAAAGCAGATTAGGGATTATTCTAACTCCCCAAAAGATATTCACATAAAATGCACTGAAAATGTTTTATAAATTAAGACAGAAAGCACAAATTCTTTGTATCTATAAATCAACTTAAAATTATACTCACAGCCTGGAAAACAAATTTGTAAAATATGTTTCAGAAACTGATTGAGATATAATTTTTTAAAATTATTTAATGAAATAAGACAAATCACCCAATAGCAGAAATAGGTAAATGACATAAATAAAAAATACAAAAAACTCTGCCAAGAATGTTGAGTAAACTTACTGGAAGATGTTAAATCATTATTAATTGGAAAAATTCCAGTTCAAGCAGTGCAACACTGTGTCAGACTCATCACTCACTGTGGGAAAATGTTGAAATAAACTTATTTCTAAGTGTTTGTAAGGAGGAGAAAGAACATTCCTCCATGCCAAAGATAAGGATTATGTACTGTGTGGTAATTTTGAAGTTACACATGGGTAAATCTCAAAAATATTTATTTTATAATTTTAAAATATAGAAAGGTGCATATAAGAAGATACTATCGACATGTACATATTTTTAAAGACACAAATAAATTAGGAGGCAATATAGAGAGAGAGATTCATTAAGACTTTTAGACAAAAGATGAAAGACACCAAACATCAGATTTGGGTTGACCAGGATATTCCAAATAAGATAAATAAAATGAATTGTGACAAACTTCTGGGATGGCAGCATGAGGATCTCCATGGATCTGGTCCACAGCAAATCAAGCAAACTGGTGAAAATTATTCAAGATAAATAAATAAATTAGTAAATAAATAAATAATGTCTCTGAAAATTTCCATACAGCTAATAAGAAACATTTACGGAAGAAAATCTATTAAAATTCTGTCAGAATATTGAGAGGCTGTGGCATTTCAACCATGATCCATAGCAGTTCAATGGATACTCCACTACAGAAAGGTACAGCCAAGAGCGCAGAGTTCCTCCTCCTCCAGCTCTCAGTTATTGAGGGGTACATTACCTTCCCTGAAGAGTTAGACCAGGCCAACAGCATTTCTCATGCACTCCAGGTACATATGTCAGGGGTTAAATCACTGGTTATTATGGTCGAAAGCTCAAGGGATCCTTTCTTCCATTCAGCCCCATTCATAAAGTGGAGACTCTAAATCAGGGTCAGCAGAAGGAGAGTACTGGGGTCCTAAATGCTCTCACCCACACTAGTTCAAAAGACTGAGGTTCTAAGCCAGAAAGGCAACTCTAGAAGACCAGAAGCTACACCCCTAGCCTATACCCTACTCCTAAGGTAGGGATGATTCCAAGAGAAGCAAGGCACTGATTCCAGCTGTATCTTCAGAGCAATGACTCAGAGATTTTTCCCAGAAAGAGATGAAAGCTCTCCCCAAAGGAAATTAATTTACCTGAATTAATAGATAATTAATAGAGTTTGGGGAATTTAAAGCCTAAGGATGCTATAAAAAACAGTGGATGTTTAGATGGTAAACAATTAAAAGGAATTTGGTAATTAACTAAACTCTTGGCAATCTAGTTTACCAGCAGAAACCAGGGAAAGAGACAGCTAAAACCCTTCCTGATGTCAGAACAAACCTCAAAGAATGTCTTCAAAAACTACCCATGTAAATGGGTCTGAACTTAATTTAACCTTACTAATGAAAAATTTGTACTTCAGGGCATTATCAGAAACAACAGAGAAATCAGCTGGCAATTAGTGGAGCCTAAGAGCTTGTGTGAGGAGGAGAAGAGCCAGTCAAAATGAGCCATGGTGAAACTACTGCATCCCAAGGTGACTTTACACATGCCCAAGGCTGCATCTTCTGCGGAACAGCATGAGACGCTCCACACTGTAGCGGGAATTAGAGTTCACTATAGTAGCCCAGATACCACAGGAAAAATAAACAAACAAACAACAGCAAACCCTGGGAGTAGATATCAGTATTTATAGTTGCTAAAATATAATATCAAAAATATCAATCAACAAAAATTATGAGACATGCAAAATGTGACCCATTCTCCAGAAAAAGAACAAGCAGCAGAAAATGCTTCAGAGACAGCTCAGACATAGGATTTACCAGTAAAAGGCTTCAAGCAGTCATTATAAATATGTTCCAAGACCCAAAGAATGCCCTGCTTTAAAAAGTTAAGGAAGATATAATGATAGTGTCTCATGATATGGAGAATTCCAATAAAGAGTTAAAATTGTCAAAACATAACCAAATACAAAGACTGAAGTTGTAAAATACAATAACTGAAATGAAAATTTCACTAAGGAGTCTCAACATTAGATATGAACTGGCAGAAGAAATAATCAGTGAACTTGTAGATATATCAATAGAGATTACATATTTGAAAAACAGAATAAAGAAAGAAGAAAATGAACAGAGTCTCAGAGAAATGTGGGACATCATTAATCACTCCAACATAGATAGGCTGATTTAAAAGCAATTGTATAAAAACAATATCTATATAATTTTGGTTGGACCAATAACATATATAAATGGAATATATTTGACAATAAGAACACATAGGAGTTGGGTAGGAGAGGAAATGAACTAAAGGGCAACTCAAACACTTGAAAAAAATGAATAAAACAAGGAATTAAAAAATTTAAAAGTTAACATAACAAAGGCTATAAATGTATACATCCTCACCTTTCTTTACTTACTTCTTCCAAAGCTTATAAAATTATATAAAATGATAAAAATAGTAAAGTATTGTGTTAATAACTTATTTAGATATAATGGGAATAGCATTGATAGCACAAAGAGAGAGAAAGAGGGACAACAGCTACGTAAGAGTAACATTTATATTAGTATTAAGTTAATATAAATACAAATATATTCTGATAAGTTGAGTTATATATGGTAAGCTAAAAAGCAACCACTAACAATATAATTCAAAAATACAGTGAAGTGGGATAAAAAACAACTAATGCAAATTATGGACTATAGTAAGATTGTAATATTCTTTCCTCAATTGTAACTAGGGTACCATTCAAAATATATATATATATATATATAATATCATTAAAGAAAATAAAGTGTTACACTACAAAACAGTCCCTTAATGAAGCAATCCCTATAGGAGAAATAGAGGAACAACAACAATTAAAAAGGCACGATTCATATAGAAAGCAAAAAGTAAAATGTTTATGAAATTCCAACTCTACTAAAAATAACATTAAATGTACTTGAATTAAACAATCTATTTGAAAGCTAGTATTATCAGACTAGAGAAACAAACTCCAATGATATGCTGTAATTCCAACTCTACTAAAAATAACATTAAATGTACTTGAATTAAACAATCTATTTGAAAGCCAGTATTATCAGACTAGAGAAACAAACTCCAATGATATGCTGTCTCCAGGAGACACACTTTAGTTTCAAATATTAAAATAGCTTGAGTGCAAAAGGATGGGAAGAAATACTTCATGCAAACAGTAATAATAATAATGCTGGAGTACTTATAAAAAATCAGACAAAAATGATTTTGAAAGCAAAAATATATATTATTAGGTTATAAAGAGGGACATTTTATAGGGACAAAGGGCCAATTGATGAGGAAAATATAACAATTATAAGCATATATATACCTAACAATAGAACACTAAATTACATACAGCAAAACCTGACAGAATTACCTGGGAAAAAGACAATTCAACAACAAAAGTAAGCATCAATACTACATTTTCAATAACAGATATAGCAAACACACACGAAAAATTAACAGTAAATGGAAGACTTGAACACAGTAGAAAACAACTAAACCTAACAGTCTGTAAAATACTCTACTAAACAAGATCAGAATACATGATTTTCTCAAGGGCATAAGGAACATTTTCCTCAATAGAATGTGTTCTAAGGCATAGAATAAGCCTTCATAACTTTAATTGGATTTTAATCATAGTAAGCATTTTCAACAATTACCTATGGAATGAAACTAGAAATTGATAACAGAAAGACATTTGTGAAATCACAAATATGTAAAAATTAAACAATGCTCCCTTAAAAGATGATAGGTGAAATAGAAATCATATGGGAAGAGAGAAAATACTTTAAGATGAATTGAAAACAAAGTGCAGCATACCAAAACTTATAGGATGCAGATACAGCAGTGGATACAGGGAAATTACTAGACATAAACACCTGTATGAAAACAGATGAAAATCTCAAATAAAAAACCTAACTTTCTACCTTATGAATCTAGAAAGACAGGGGGAGACTAAAACTAGAGCAAGGAAATAAAGGAAACAGTAAATAAATAGTTTAATTTAATGAACTAATTTCAAACTATTAAACTAATAGTTTAATTTAATGAATTAAATAGTTTAATTTAATGAACTTTTGATATTTTAATAAAATATCAAAAGAGAATATCAAAGAAACTAAAAGTTAGTTCTTTATATAGATCAATAAATCCCACCAACCTGTAGCTAGGCTGACCAAGAAAGAAAGAAAGAAGACAAAATCAGAAATGAAAGAAGGTATATTGCAACTGATCTTAAAGAAATAGAACAATGATTATTAAGGAATATTATCATTGGCTGTAAGCATACAAATTAGATAAATTAGATGAAATGGAAAGAATTCTAGAAGAAATAAACTACCAAAACTGACTCAAGAAGAAACAGAAAATCTGAATATGCTTATTCCAGAAAATGATCTTGAGTTAGCAATAAAAAAAATTATCCACATAATAAAAGCAAGGTCCAGATGGTTTCTGCCAAACATTAAATAAAAATTCATAGTAATTCTTAACACATTATTCCCCCCCAAAAAAGAAGAGGAAAGGGAAGCGGAGGTGGATCAAGTGGTTGAGATCCCGTCTACCATATGGGAGGCCCTGGGTTTGAGTCCCTGGGCCTCCTGGTGAGGGCCAGCTGGCCCATGCCCATGGAGAGCTGATGGCCATGCCCGTGGAAAGCTGGCATAGCAAGATGATGCAACAAAGGGATACAAGCAGACACAGAGGAAACACGCAACGAATGGACACAGAGAGCAAACAGCAAGCACAAGCGGCAGCCAGTGAGGGATATAAATAAATAAATATAAATCTTAAAAAAAAAAAGAAGAAGAGGAGGAGAAATAATAATTCCTGACTTTTTCTGTGAGGCCACTATTACCCTGATACTAAAACCAGACTAAAACATAACAATAAAAGAAACAGCAAAAGAACACGACAGACCAATATCTCTTCTGAATATATACTTACAAATCATCCTCACAATTTCAGCAACCCAAATACAGCAACATGTAAAAAGAATGATGCACCATAACCAAATGAGATTCATCAAGTAAAGCAAAGTTTCTATAATATCTAAATATCAATTGATGGGATACACCATATAATGCTTTAACAGCAAAA
>JAQZBX010089152.1:0-12649 GCA_029593785.1 Cabassous unicinctus
CAGCAGTAATATTAAATACTCACTGAGCGCTTAGCAAGTGCTAGATCCTGATCTTTATTCCTTACCTGTGATAACTTCTTTAATCTTCACAGCCATCTACGAGGTAGGGACTATTATGAGCACCAATGTACAGATGAGGCATCTGAAGCTCAGAGGAATTAAGGAAATTGCCCAGCTCTAGGTGACGGAGTGAGAAAACGATTGAAAGGTTGCTCCCCGGTCCCTTGGGAGCTCCACACCCCTTGCAAGCAAGCGGAGGGCCAGCTTACCCAGGGGCTTCTCTAAGCTGCTTTGGGATAGGAGAGTGTGGAGGAAAAAATGCGGGCTACGGAGGGGCCCTGGAGCCTGCCCGGCCTGGAGAGCTGGGCAAACTGGCCAGACCTTGCATAAGTGAGTTTGAGAGGAGCTGGGAATCGGATCCCATGAGGAGCAGATGTGGGGAGGGGGCATGTGGCAGATCACATGATTGCCGGGAAAGCAGTCCTGACAGCAGACCCTGCCAGCCACACGGCCTCTTATTCATTTCTAAGCTGCTTCTTACCCATGATCCCATGTGCTCTCCACCTCACCCTAATCCAGGTGACATAGGAAGGTGTAGGTTACAAGAATTTGCACAAGGTCACAAATCAGAGCTGGGACTTCAATTTAGGTATGTCTGCTCCCAAATGCATTGCTCTTTCCACTGCCTCTTAGTTCTCACTCCTGTTATGATGCCTGGCAGACCAGATCTTTTCCTTGAGGACTGGGGGAAGAGAAGAGGGGAGAGAGACCCAATATTAGTCAGGCTCTCACTACGTGCCAGACAAATCTCATTCCATCCCCACCATGGCCTTATGAGAAAAGGACCGTTACCCCTTTGCAAAGTTGAAGAAGCAAAGCTCAGAGAGGTCAAGTAACTCAGCCAAGAACACACAGCAAGTGAGTGGTGAGCTAGGATTGGGACCCAGGTTTGATCAGGCCCCAGAGCATAGAGTCTAGCCGGCTGGTGGGGGAAGAGGGTATTGGAGGGATTTATCAATTAGGTGTTGCCAAGTTGGCTTTGGCAATTGCACTGTTTACCTACAATCTACCCATCTTTATGCAGCTCATGCATAGAGATCCCTCACATGGTAGAACAACAGACAGGCTGCCTGAGAGACCTGCAACCACGACAATTTGTCCTACAGCAGACATGAGGCACCCAGCCAAGGTCATGGGTAAAGAGGAGGATGCCTGTTGCTCCCGTGGCCAGGGGCCACTGAATGGACTGGCCTCAAACAGAGTGGTCCCTAAGGGTTGCACCTCAAGAGATATGGGGGCTCTGTGCAGCTCTGCCGGGGGTTAGGAATGGGCACAAAGGCACAGAGGCATCTCAGAGGATGAGGGAGGATTTTGTTAGCCATTGGAATCCTGACTGCTTCATGGAATTTTGTTTGGCCTCTGGGGAAAAAACTAGCTGTGATGCAGGAGTGGGAAAAATAAAAGCTCATTTCTTAAAATGAGAAGACCTGAAGGTACCTTCTGGAGAGTGCATCAAGATAAATTCAATGCTAAAAGAGACATCCATTCAGAAAGGATGAACGTTTCTCCAGAATCACAGGACAGGTTTAGGGAAGATTTTTTTTTTTTAAAGTAACATGAGAGTGAGCTTGCAGCAACTGTTTGAAGTTAGCTTTTAAAGAGAGCTGGAATTCTCTTTATTATATTAGAAAGTTTTGGAATTAATAGGGAATCCACCACGTAGTTAGGTGGAATGCACATAATACCGAAGATATATAACAATTAAAGACCAAAGGTTATCACTTTTTTGTATTTGCAGAGTTGTCCAAACACATTCATTTTCATTATATTACATGATCTGCACAACCCTAATATGGAAGAAGAGTGGCAAGGATTACATTTCTCTTTTTTTTAATGACTTTATTGAAATGTAATTCACATAACACACAATTTGACCATTCAAAGTGTACAATTCAATGGTTTTAGTATGTTTACTGAGTTGTGCAACCATTACCACTATCCAATTTCAGAACACTTTCAAAAAGAAACCCTGTACCCATTAGCAGTTGCCCCCAATCCCCCTATCTCCTGGCAACCAACAATCTACTTTCTATTTCTATGGATTTACCTATTCTGGACATTTCATATAAACAGACTTATAATATGTGGTCTTTTGCATCTAGCTTCTTTCACTTAACATAATGATTTCAAAATTCATCCAGGTTATAGCATGTGTCAGCATTTATTTTATGGCTGAATAATATTTCATTGTATGGATATATCACATTTTGTTTTTCCATTCATCAGCTGATGAACATTTGTTTTTTTCCCAGTTTGGGGTCATTATGAATAATGTTGCTATGAATTTTCTTGGACAAGTTTTTGCGTGGACTTATATTTTCATTTCTCTTGGGTATGTTCCTACATTTCTCTTTTACAGGGATGGAAACCAAGGCCTGTAGAGGTGACTTGCTCTAAATTACCGGGTAGAACATGAAGAACTGTCCCTGTAACCTAGATGTGTTTGATTTCAAATACAGTGATCTTTCAACTACATTAGGCTACACACACACTCATGCTCATGCACAAACAATAATACTCCTCTGTCTGAGCACACTGCTTTGCCCAGAGTGCAAAAGTTCAGCAAAAGCAATCAAACAGAAGTGGTATGATGCTGAGGGAGATAAATGAGACTTCCAAAGAATAAATAAGTCAAATCATTGATTTGAATATTACCAAGGGATAGACCAAAAACATTTAAAGGGGTATAAAGAGGTTAGTGAAGAACAAATGGTCCAAACTTGGCCTTCAGTAGTGTGAACACAACTTCTATTGATTGCAATGAGAAGATTGCTGGAAACGAATGCACTTTACCAGAAGAATAGTAAGCAAGTCAAAGATGTTTATGTGAAGAGAGCCGCGTTTGAAATCTGTACAGGGTTCTGCTTGCGGAAGGCTTTAACCACGCAGTTCCTCCCCAAGGGCGGGAGAAGCTTACATAAGCAAAGTTGCTTAGGACCGGGCTTTGTGCAGGAAGATTCGATTTCACCGTTTCTGTGAGTGAGCTGGATCAGAAGCTATTCTGAGCAGCCTCTAAGGAAAAGCGCCAGGAATCATAAATAAAGAAGTCAAGCGTGTCCAGTGGCCATATCAAATGTGACACTCCTGAAGAATGTGTGAACATAGTATCTTTCAAGCTGCTGATTCTTAAAAAAAGGAAAAAAAGAAAATACCTTTGTTCCCGACAATAATAGAATCCATGACAGTTAAAACCTAATAGAAGACAATGCATTCCAGGATGTAAGGGGAAAAGTGGCATTATAGAAGTGCTAGATAAAGCCATTTATATTGATTTTTTGACTCTCTCTGTCCCTGTCATTCTGTCCCCATGGTTCTCTAGCCCCTCATACTGCTTCGATTTTTCTTGCTTTCCTATTGTTCCCTGAATATAAGTATATTGCATACTTACTTATTGCCCATCTCCCCTACCACAGAGTAGAGCAGACACCTGTTCTATCTTGGCCACCTCCCTAGAGCAGTGCTGCTCTCCTCTCCCACTCAGATGATGGCTCCAGCCTTCTAATTCATCTCCCTGGTTCTTCCCCTGCCCCTCTTCAATCCAGTTTCCACAAGCTGGGTCATGTCATTCTCCTGCTTAATGTCTTCAGCGTTTCCCTTTGCCTGTGGCACATGGAGAGTCATGTAGTGAGAGGCATGTAGGCTCCCGGTGCTGGGTCCTGACATCAGGTGGCTATGGAGACATTTGCTGGCCCCTTCTCTGGCTTAGGGGATGTGACTTTTCTCCAGGCAGCCTCACCTGTCAGTGCTGCTCACGCCCCTGGTTTCAGCATCCTCCACCATATTGGGACCTCTCCCTTTGGTAGAGATCCTCTTGTAGGTCCTGGGATACCTGCCAACCAAACTGGGCCACTTTCCCTCTTTCCTTCTTACCTCCCTCCAAAAATACAGAATTCAAACTGGCTCTGGCTCAAGCTCAAGATCACCAGCAGGTTAGACCTGTCTTCCAAAGCCTGGTAAATGAGCTAACGTATGCAAACTACTTCTGGGCATATTGTAGGCACTCACACAATGGTGGCACCTAACTTAAAAAATAAAAATAAAAATAAATAAAAATTAATAAAAAGAATAAGGTACAATTCAAAGACTGTAAAATGCACCTTTTTAAAGTATATAATTCAGTGGTATATGCAGAATTGTGCAACCATCACCACTATCTATTTCCAGAACATTTTTATCACTCCAGAAGAAACCCCATATCCATTAGCAATCACTCTTCATTCCCCTTCTCCCCAGTCCCTGACAACTTCCAACCTGTTTTCTGTCTCTATGGATTTGCCTAATCTGGACATTTCATATAAATAGACTTATATAATATGTTGTCTTTTGTGGCTAACTTCTTTCACTTAGCATAATGACTTCAAGGTTCCTCCATGTTGTAGCATGAATCAGTACTTCACTTCTTTTTATAGCTGTATACTAGTCCATGGCATGGATATACCAACATTTTGTTTATCCACTTGATCAGATGATGGACATTTGGGCTGTTTTCACTTATTGGCTGTTAGAAAAAATACTGCTGTGAATACTGATCTACAAGTTTTTGTGTGAACACGTTTTTAGTTCTCGTAAGTAAATACATAGAAATGGAACTGCTGTTTCATATGGCAACACTATGTTTAATTTTTTGAGGAACTGTAAAATGGTTTTCCAAAGTGGTTGTTCCATTTTATAATCCAACCAGCAATGAATGAGGATAACAATTTCTCCTGTTCTTGCCAACACTTGTTGTTAGTCTTTTTAATTTTATTCATCCTAGTGGAGGCAGCACTTAATTTAAATTGTGGGGTCTCAGGTAAACTCTGGGCATGCCAGGGTCTACCCAGCCTTTGTGTTGCCCATCCTCCACTATATTGGGACCTCTACTTTGCTCTATAACGTACCTCCTTCTGTACCGAGACACCCCTTCTCCTTGTGCTATTGGTGGTTGATACACTTCAAACTAGATAAATCATCTACAACTATGTAGGGCCATCTGTCTGGTGAGAAATCTTGCTGATATCTGGAGATCCAGCTGTTAGGAACGAATGGTCTTGGCTACAAAGGCCAGCATATGTTGAGCCCAAGTCATCTGTCCTTTTAGATATCACATGGGGCAGTCATAACTTTGATTTGGGTCAGTCCAACAGTTATTGATGCTTGGTGATAATGATGTTGGCTAGTATTATTCAGTGCCTTTCCTGGGCCAGACACTCTACTAAACACTTACACACATGTTGTTTATTCATCTTTACAACAATCTCATGAGGGAAGCATTGTTATCATTTCTATTTTATGATGAAATTGCAGTTGAGAGGATGTCACTTGCCTAAGGACTCATAGCTTGCAAACACTGGGATATAAATCACAGATTATCTGAGGCAGAATCTAATTGCTTAATTAATAGGCCATATACTGCTTACCCTGTGTTTCTGAGAAGAATTAGGTATAACCCATGCCCCTCTTCCAGGCACCAAAATCTGCATTAGTTTCCTATCGCTGCTGTAACAAGTTACTAGAAAATTAGTACCTTGAAACAGCACAAATTTATTATCTCACAGCCTGGAGGTCAGGAGGCCCAAATGGGCCTCACTAGGCTAAACCCGAGGTGTCAGCTGGGTTTTAAGGGAAAATCTGGATTTTCTTTCTGGAGGCTTTAGGGGGGAATTTGTTTTCTTGCCTCTTCTGATTTCTAAAGGCTGCCTACGTTTCTTGACTCGTGACCCTATTCCTCCATCTTCAAAGCCAGCAATGGCCAGTTGAGTCTTTCTCATGTCATATTACTCTTATCTCTTTTGCCTCCTTCTTTCACTTATTAGGATCCTTGTGATTACACTGGGACCACCGAATAATACATGCTAATAATCTCTCTTAATGTCAGCTGATTAGCCACCTTAATTGCATCTGCTACCTTAATTTCTCTTTGCCATGTAACCTATTTACAGGTTCTGGGGACTATCTTTGGACGCCATTATTGTCTACCACAGGGAGCTCAAGGTCTGGGTAGGATATAGGTAGGAAAACAGATCTTTTCAATGGAGGGGACTCTCAGTACAAGGAAGATGTGCTGAAGTGAAAGCTATTCTAGTTAATACTTTCACCATTTTTTTCCTGGACTCCTGCACCACCTTATCAATTAAACAGTCCACCCAGGGACAAACTACAATCCCTTTTATCTTAGAGTGTTCTGCCTCCTCTCACCCTGGCTGATACCCAGAATGTAAGTGATTTTGATATCTGCCTGCTCTGTTGGTGATGGACATGGGAGAGGGACCCTGGGGATAGCATTTGTGCCATAGAGAGCTGTCCATCGAGCTTGAATTCTTTCTATTTGTGAGTGGAGTATCTCAAGATTCCAAGAACTCTGATGTTGACTGCAGAGGACCCATCTCAAGACAAACAGTCCTGAGCTGAGGGCAAAGATACAGTGGAAATTGACATATGCTATCATTAGCAACTATCACCATTTTGGGGAGGGGATGAAATTTGGTGTGAGGTTGTGAAATGTTGGAAAGGAGAAGTTTCATTTTTGTTTGTTTCTTTGTTTGTTTCCCATAATTTACATTAGTTGTATTTTTTGCATATGTCATCATATTATTAACACTCTGTAATAGTGATGCACATTTGTTCTAGTTCATGGAAGAATATCCCTGTATTTGTACTATTAAGCACATTTCTCATCCAACACCGGGTTCACTGTGTGTTTCTTTGTTTTTAATAATCTTTCTAGGTTGACCACTTTGGGGTTAAACTAGAGAAGAGTTAAGATTCTGCAACACCTGAGTTTCTCTTTCATTTAGCTCACCCTAGGAACAAAATGGGCCAAAGCGACCAAACGGGGCTCTAGGCTCTCAAAATGCTTTTTAAAAATGTGGTAAGTATGTTGATACATGCTACAACATGGATGAACCTTGCAGCCATTATGCTAAGTGAAAGAAGCCATCACAAAAGACCACAGATTATATGATTCTGTTTATATGAAATGTCCAGAAAAGGCAAATCTATAGAGACAGAAAGTAGACAATGATTGCCTGGGGCTGGGATGTTGAGGTGATTGGGGAGTGTCTGCTAATGGGTATGGGACTTCTTTTTGGGGTGGTAAAAATATTCTGAAATTATATAGTGGTGATGGTTGCACAACTCTGTGAAAATACTAAAACCATTGAATTATATACTTTAAATAGGAGAATTGTGTGGTATGTGAATTATATATCAATAAAACCATAATTCTTAAAATGTGGATAGTGGTTGACCAAGATGGTGGCATAAGACACTCACTCCCCCACAGAAGCTTTGAACAACTAGCAAAAACAGGCAGTACAATCTTCCTTAAAACTCCAGAAATCAGTTAAAGTATTGCAATAACTGGGTGAGTGCCAAATCAAGAAAATAAAGCTTTAAAAATGGAAGGAAACAATAACAACAACAAATGGAAGGAGAAGCCCTTGGTGCCTTTGCTGGCCCATCCCCCAATTCCTCCCTGACATGGTATGGTGCTGGCTTGTCCTCCATTGTGGGTCCCAGAACCTGGTCCAGAAGAAGCAGAGTAACCCCTATGCACATATTGGGATGCCCATGTATTAGTGCCAGTCTTTCAGATGGATGCCTGAAAGACTGAACCAGGAAACTTATCTCTGGCTTACCTGCCCAAAACTTGTCCTGAAGACAGAAGCAGTTTATGGACAGCTAAAGCAGTGAAACAAACAAGTCAAACTCCATTCAGGAGGCAGAGATTGACAGAATAGATTAAAAAAATAAAAAAAAGTATGACCCAACTACATGCTGTTTACAAGAGAATCACTTTAAATTCAAAGACACAAGTAGGTTGAAAGTGAAAGGCTGGAAAAAATATACCATGTAAATAGTAACCAAAAAGACAGTGGGGGTAGCTATACTAAGACTGGATAAAATAGGCTGAGTCAAAAGCTGTTATGAGGCCCAGGGAAGGTCACTATAAGCTGATGAAGGGGCCGATTCAGCAAGAAAACATAACAATTATAAATAGAACAATAAATAAATTAACAACAGAGCTGCAAAATATAGAAAGCAAATATTGATAGATTTGAAGGGAGAAATAGACTGTTTTATATAAGTGGTAGGACATGTCAATATACCACATTCAATAATGGATAGAACATCTAGACAGAAGGTCAATAAAAAAATAGAAGCCTTCAATGATACTCTAAACCCACTAGGCCTAACAGACACATATTGAACACTTCAACAGCAGCAGCAAACACATGTTCTCCAGTGCACATGGATCATTGTCTAAGATAGATCATATGTTAGGTCACAGAAGAAGTCTAAATAAATTACAAAATATTGAAATCATACCATGTATCTTCTCTAACCACAATGGAATGAAGCTAGAAATCAATAACAGAGAGGGAACTGGAAACCCTTAAACAACTAATAGATGAAAGAAGAAATCACAAGGGAAATTAGGAAATATCTTGAGGTGTGTGAAAATGAAAACACAACATACTAAAACTTGAGGAATGCAGCAAAGGTGGTGTTGAGAGGGAAATTTATAGCTCTAAGTGCTTACAATAAAAAAAAATTCTCAAATCAGAGACCTAACCTCGCAACTGGAGGATCTATAAAAAGAACAGCAAACTAAACCCAAAGCAAGCAGCAGGAAGGAAATAATAAAGATTACAGCAGAAATAAATTGAATAGAGAATAAGAAAAACAATAGAGTCAATGAAACCAAAAGTTGTTTTTTTGAAATGATCAATGAAATTGACAAACCTTTAGCAAGACTGATGCAGAAAAAAAGAAAGCAGATGCAAATAACTAAAATCAGAATGAAAGTGGGGACATTGCTATCAACTCTACAGAAATAAAAAGGATTATAAGAAGATACTATGAACAACTGTACACCTACAATTTAGTAAACCTAGATGAAATAGATTCCTAGAAACAAACAAACTATCTACAGTGACTCAAGAAGAAACAGATCTCTACAGACCAATAACAAGAGATTGAATCAGTCATCAAAAACCTCCCCAAAAAAAGAAAAGTCCAGGACAATATGGCTTCATTGCTGAATTTTACCAAATATTACAAGAAGAATTAACACTAATTCTACTCAAACTCTTCCAAAAAAGTGAAGATGTGGGACTACTTTCTAACTCATTCTATGATACCTAGGACACCCTAATACCAAAGCCAGAAAAAGACACAAGAAAAGAAAATTACACACCAATATCCCTTATGAACATAAGTACAAAATTCCTCAACAAAATACTAGCAAACAGAATACAATAACACATTAAAAGAATTATACACCATGATCAAGTAGGATTTATTCCAGATATACAAAGATGGTTCAACATAATGTAATACACATTTGTTGTAAATGGTCATATTTCACTCCCCCCTCCCTTTTCCTGTCACACAACCTTCCATGTTTTATTAAAGGGGATGCTGGTGGTGAAAAAAAAAATTAATAGAATGAAGGGGAAAAAACACATGATCAACTCAACTGATGCAGAAAAGACATTTGACAAAATCCAGCACACTTTCTTAATAAAAATACTTAGAAAACTAGGATGAGAAGGAAAATTTCTCAACATGATAAAGGACATATGTGAACTGCTAACACCATACCCAATGGTGAAAGACTGAACTCTTACCCTTTAAGATCAGAAGGAAGACAAGGATACCCACTGTCACCACTGTTATTCAACATTGTGTTGGAAGTTCTAGCCAGAGCAACTAGGCAAGAAAAAGAAATAAAAGTTATCTGAATTGGAAAGGAAGAGGTAAAACTGTCCCTATTTGCAGATGACATGATCATATATATGGAAAGTCTAGGGGGAAAAATCCACAACAAAGCTACTAGAGCTAATAAATGCATTCAGCAAAGTGGCAGGTACAAGATCAACATGAAAAAATCAGTAGTGTTCCTATACCCTAGTAATGAACAATCTGAAGAGGAAATCAAGAAAAAATGACATTTATAGGGAAGCAGATGTGGCTCAATTGGTTGGGCTCCCGTTTACCATATGGGAGGCCCCGGGTTCAATTCCCAGGGCCTCCTGGTGAAGGCAAGCTGGCCCGCGCAGAATGGTGAGCTGATGGTCCACGCAGTGTGGTGAGCTGGTGCAACAAGATGACGCAACAAAGGGAGACAAGCAGACATAGAAAAATGCACAGCAAATGGACACAGTGAGCACAAGCAGCAAGGGTGGGGGGAGGGATAAATAAATAAATAATAAATCCTTTAACAAAAATGACATTTACAATAGTAACTAAGAGAATTAAATAACTAGGAACAAATTTAACCAAGGATGTAAGGGACTTATACATGGGAAATTACAAATCATTGCTTAAAGAAATCAAAGAAGACCTGAATAAATGGGAGGACATTCTGTGTTTATGCATTTGGAAGACAAAATATTGTTAAGATGTCAATTCCACCCAAAGTGATTTACAGATTCAATGCAATCCCAATCAAAATTCCAACAGCCTTCTTTGCAGAAATGGAAAAGCCAATCATCAAATTTATATGGAAAGGGAAGGAGTCCTAACAGCCAAAACCATCTTGAAAAAGAAAAACAAAGATGGAGGAATAATATCATGCTTCCTGATAGTAAAACTATGATTACAATGCTACAGTAATCAAAACAGCATGATATTATTAAAAGGACAGTCATATAGGCCAATGGAATCAAATTGAGAGTTCAGAAATAAACCCTCATATCTATGGCCAAATGATTTTTGACAAGGGTGCCAAGCCCACTCAATGGGGAAAGAATAGCCTTTTTAACAAATGGTGCTGGGAAAACTGGTTATCCATGTGCAAAAGAATGAAGGTAGACCCCTACCTCATGCCATATACAAAAATTAACTCAAATGGATCAAGGACCTAAATATAAGAACCAAAACTATAAAACTCATAGAAGAAAATGTGGGGACGCATCTTTAGGACCTTGTGTTAGGCAATGCTTTCTTAGACTTTACACCAAAATCACAAACAACAAAAAAACAAATAAATGTGACTTCATCAAACTTTAAAATGTCTATGCCAAGGACTCCAAAAGTAAAAAAAAAAACCCTCTCCCCAAAATAGGACATGATTCCTTAGGGATGACCTTGCCTGGCACCAAGGTATTATTACCAAGCACCAACCAGCATATATGTTTGGAAAAAGACCTTGACCAAAAGGGGGAAACACTAAATACAAAAGAGTTTTTATGGCTAAGAGATTTCAAAGTGAGTTTGGAGGTCATTTTGGAAGGTATAATTATGTAGGTTTCAGGCAGATCTCACTGTCACAGCAAACAAAACCTCTAACAAAAGTGCTCCAGACATTATAGGCAAGGCACATAGCCTCATGAAATCAATGATGCCTTGGCGGGCCCTATTTTGGAATACATGATCATCTATTTCCCCAATGTAATAGAATTAGAATCATTATAATTTCCCTATTCATGATTCTTCTACCCCTTTTATTTGAACCTATAATTATCACTATATCCATTAAATATAGGTCTCAGATACTTAAATCTTCAATCTATTCATATGCTGGTTGAGCCCTGAATTTCAGCAGAATGGGGGCCAATACCTACTCTCCAGTTCTTCAGACTTGCCCAGGACAACTAACAAAAAGATGATGATGGACAATTCCCACCCCAAAAAACAAGGAGTGTCTACAACTCAAGTAAAACAGTTCCTTCCATCTGCCCTATAATATCTAAACCCCCTCTCAATCTGAAGCAGTCAGCATGGACATCATCCCAAATTCCTCAAGATTGAGGAATGAACAAACATAAGGGGTGTAACCGTTGGCCAATTTGATGGAATTATGAATTCCAAAAATATAATTGGATCATGCTTGTAAACTGATCTGTTAATCTGGGCGTGATTAGGTTATGATTAGGGTGTTGAGCCCCACCCCTTGGTGGGTGGGGAATCAAATATAAAAGGCATGGCAAGAACAGTTTTGGGAAGCAGTCTTTGAGAAGCAGCTTTGATGTTGGAAAGAAGGCCCCAGGAGAAGAGAAGCAAACTGTTCTCCTGATCACCTAAAGCTGACCTTGTGGAGGAAACAGGAGCCAAGCCCAGAAAGAAACACAGCCCCGGGAAGAGAGGAACCCAAGAAGCCTGAACCCTGGGCAAATGTTGGCAGCTGTCTTGCTCCAACTGATGACAATGGACTTTGGTGAGGGAAGAAAATTATGCTTTCTGGCCTGGTAACTGTGGACTTCTACCCCAAATAAATACCCTTTATGAAGACCAACCCATTTTTGGTATTTCACATTAGCACCCCTTTGGCTGACTAATACAAGGGGGGAATGTAATCAAGGACCAAAGTAGATTTATTGATATTGTAGTTATCATCATGTGGTAACGGAAGAACTTGTAACATTGATATAAAGATAGTGGTTACCAGAAGTTCTGAGGGCGAGGGACGGATGAATAGGTAGAACACAGGGCATTTTTAGGGCATTGGAATTGTTCTGTATGATACTGTAATGATAGATACATGACACTATACATTTGTCAAAGTCTATAAAACTGTATGGCACAAAGTGTAAACCATAATGTAAACTATAGACCTTGGTTAGTAGCAATGCTTCAATAATTGTTTATCAATTGTAACAAA
>JAQZBX010089153.1:0-11959 GCA_029593785.1 Cabassous unicinctus
TACAGTACATTTTTTAATTGTTTACATCCCAATACTGGTGATAAAGTATCCTATATATAATACTATTTGTAGAGCAAATATAAGCTGTCTTTGCTACAAAACTCAATAAAGTGCTTTATTCCCTGACATCTTGCATCTTCTCCTAAGAAAATCCGTTTTAATGTGCTGTTGTCTACACACAATCATTTTTAAAGCACCCTAAAATCCACTTTTTTAACAAGCTTCATTCTTGAAATTGTTTCATTGGAACGATATGCAATAGACGTAATAAAGGAGAATTAATACTGCAAACACAGAATGAAAAAAAATTTCATTTTGTTAGTTAATTGTGCCCAGTTTTACTGAGGATATTTGAATATTCAGTTGCATTTAGGTGTGCTATCTAGGAAGAGAGCTGTGTGGGAATGCATATAAGAGGCAAAACCTGTTTGCATTTTTTAATTATTATACAGTCATTCTGAATGTAATCTTTTAAACATTTTCTCTGACCTCATGTGTACCACCAACAGCTCTATTCTGCTTTTAAAAATCTAAATACACTTATCTGTGTGTTGACTGAGTGATATTCTGGAAAAAGCACAGAGGTCTATGATTTCATACATAAGAGTAAATTGCTATTATATTGTAATGTAGTTAACAAATAATGCTACTTCCTTTCCTTCTTAATCTTAAGTATTATGGATGTTAAACATTGATCAGGTCATGATATATACCCTCTGTCAGGATTCTTTTTCTTTAGTGATTTCCTAATTTATTTTTAAAATGAATGAAACAGATCTTTGACCATTTTAATGAGAGATAATTTCAATATTCGAGTGACCTTGATGCTGTAGATAAATTTTGATTCCAGAATTTTTTCAAAAATTGCTCCTATTAACACCCATACCAACACCCACACATACCCCAGATATGGAATAAGCATGAATTGTGGGATGTAGTATAAACAAAATTGTATTTTGTATTTTACTAACTTTTTTTTTCAGTGGGGCTACTATACTGACCCTACAAGAAATATCGTATAATATTCCCGATGTTCTGCTCACTTTAAGTCAATTAAAATAGCTTATAATACTTTGTTTCAAAAAAATGCCCAGACCCAATAATAATCAACATCTCATTTTTTATGAAAAGATAAAAATTCCCTCTTTTATTTCAAAGACCATCTACAGAGAGAAAGTAAGCCATTTTGCATTAAAATATGAAACTCTTTAGCTTTTTCTTCTTTTTCTCTTATCTGTTTCTCCATCACTACTAGGCATAGGTCAAGTGTTAAATCTGATCAAAATCATCCTAATTTTGCTGGCATTATTGTAACCTTGCTTCATAATCTAAGGGCATGGCACAGGGCTAAAAATGACTCATCCTCTCAATAAGTACTTTAGAGGCTTCTTTTGCTTATGTCTGTTTTAGTTTTTGAGCAATACACCCTCTCTTACTAGGGATTATTTTTCACAAGTAATGTGTGTGTCACTTCTCTTGCTGGCTCCTCATTCATTTTGTTGAATGTAGGAATCCAGAAATATTGCTTCCTTCTGTGGAGACCATTTTGCTTCTCCAGGTGGCCCTACGGTATTGGATCAAACAGGGGAACTCCATGCTGTAACTCCTCATTCTTTGCCATGTCTGGCTAATAAGACACCAGTTTATCCTTTGCCCCAAAAGAGACTTAGGCAGGTCTCTATGCTTCTGGCTCATCTATATCATAACTTTTGGAGTTTTCAGATAGGAGGCACAAAACCCTGTTTACCTTCATGCCTCCAATGGTTCTTTTTATGTTCTAACCCCCAGGCTGAAGTAAGGATACTCCCTTGGAAGTTATCTGCAATTCCTCTCCAAAATCTTGACTCTCTTGACCATTTTATAAACTCCACACAGTTGATGTCAGAGTTAATTAACTGCTTTTTAGTCACCAATTTTGAAATATATTCATGGTGAAACTTAGGAATATAATATCTTGTCTCTTCATTCATCAGCTAGAACTGAGCTAAGAAGAGTTGCCTCTTAATATCCAGTTATATAATGTAAGCATTAGAAACAGGTTTGGGTTAGTAATAGATTCTTATCTTATGGTGTACTAAATGTAAAGATCAATTTCAGATTCCTTATCTTGGCTGGTAAGTTTATATCAAGCTTAGGTCACTTTTAAAGCATTTAGCAACATATAAAACATGTGCTCCAAATAATTGCCAATGGATATAATCCAAAATTCACTTAAGCTTAATATTTGCCAATTGATTGAGAAAATTAATATTTATAGACTCTGACATGGAGAATATACAGCCCATCACTTCCTTTACGTCAGTGCTTCTTGAACTCTGTACAATTCTTACTCATTCTCTAATATACATAGCTCTACCAGCCAAGAAGATTCACAATCTTTACTTTGTAGTTTTTATTTTTACAATAAGAAAATTACTGAATATGTGTTTTCAAAACACATTGCATCACCTAAAGATTATGATAAAGAACCTTGGTAGAGGGGGCAAAAATACTTCAAGTTTAACATCATATATATATATTTTTAATATTTAAAATCTTGCTTTTGGCTAGAGCAGACCACCAGAGAACTGCACATAAAAGCTGTATACATTTCTTCGTGGTAGATTTTTTTCAATGAAATTGTACTTTGGCATGCCCTATCAACTTCTTTTTTTCTCTCTTTCTCCTTCATTTTATTCACTCTCCTACTTTCTAATTCCTCTTAACTGTTTTAAACTTTATTTTTTAAGAAGTTTTGGATTACAGAAAAGTCATGTCAAAAATATAACCTGTAGACAATGGTTAGTAGCAATGCTTCAATATTTGTTCATCAATTATAACAAATGTACCACACTAATGCAAATTGTTATTAATAGAGGAAAATGTTAGAGGTGAAGGGGGTGGGGAATATGGGAATCCCTTATCAACTTCAACTTCTAATAACAGATATTGTAATAAATACTTGTAGAAAAGCTTTACACTCCTTATGTGAATTTTTATTGTCACTATTGTTTATTTTACAGTAATTATTTTATTTACAATTACTGGAATTAGTTCTTTGAGGTTGTAAAAAGTAACTGTTGTACTTATATTTTGTAACAAGCATTGTTTTATTTTTGTTAATGAACAATGCAATCCACCAGGCCATCTTTTCATAGTCTTCTAGAATGTTCCATATCCAATTTTGTGAATTTTTCAGTTATGCCTACTATGTATATAAGATGTCAAATATCAAAACAATTGTTTTGTGCCTTATCTTCACTCTTGGGCTCATTTTATTTTTACAACTTATGTGTTTTCCTTTTTTGTATAATTGCATTATAAGTATATTTCAAATTTGCTATGCATTTTTAAAAAATATTTTAAAGCTTTATGCTTATTGTTTTATAACCACAGTATTAGGTGAGTAATTATTAGGTTCATTTCACAATAGATAAAACCCAGAGACTTTAGCCATCCATGGCCATTGTTTTCCTTAATGAAATGGTCACACGCTAATCCTCCTGCATACACTTCTTGGTGTCATCTGACTCTGCTTGCTACCTTACACTCTAATAATTTGATGAAGGACTGATGCCTAAACAACAACAACAAAATCTGTACATTTTATAGAGTTCAAGAATCTGTAGGTTGTCTGATACAAAACATTACCCAATCGGAGCCTCCTATTTGGAAAGTTATATGGATGTTACAGCTGATATGTAGCCTCTAAGCCTCTCTGGAGAACCTTCTAATTCTTTTTCATAAAGAAGCATGTGTGACAGAGAATCCATTCTGTTGAGGGAATCAACACATATATAAGATCTATCATATCCTGAAAATCCTGATTGATACTAAAGGTACATAACTAACCCAAACCTCTCTTTTGGAGAATTGTGATTCTGCAGAAATTGTAGAATCAGAAGAAAAACTGGAGGATCTGGGGGGCAAAGAAAGAAAGACAAAAATCCACTAGAGAAAAGAGTAGGGGATATCTAAGGTACAACCAAGATGACTGGATTACATGAGCTTCTGTAACTCACCAGAGATGATGCTACTTTATCCTCTTAAGCAAGGAGCTATCCATTTTTCCATTACTTCATCTGACTTTTCATTACAACATATAGGGATATCTTTGCTTCCTCACATCCAGTTATATCCACTTAAGATGGCCTCAACACTGTTACTAAGTTCCATGAGGGCAGCAACCAAAGCTGTGTCTGTTTATTTCTAGTCTGTACCACAGTACTTAGTTCACAACAGGTACTTAGTAAATATCTGTTGAAATTAATGACATTGAATAAACGAAAAAACTTAAGAAATATAACTAACACAGCAAATCACATTTACTCAAAAACGTGTTTTGAACAATTATCCGTAATTTCAGTCTCATTTTGTACTGTGCACATGCACACCCATACTCACCCCACATTTAAACCCTCTTTAATTTGAAATGAGAGGGAAGTTTCTGATAGCTGGCTAGGGAACATAAGGCACATTTACTTATTCACAGCAACAAACTTTTCCAGTGAAAGAAATGTTTTTCTTTCTTATTTCTTTATAAAGAATGAAAGTCTTTATAAAGAAAATAAATAGCACCTGGTATTATTCATCATCCCAGTTTTCCATCTCCTGCTGCATTAGCTCTATGTTTTTGAATATCTGCCTGCAGAGTTTTCCATCTACTGTGTTTAACAAAACTTTCCTTTCCCCAAGAGTTTTTCTTTGGTTAATAACACCCTGTAAGTACTTAATGTGGCATTATGATTTGTTGCAAAGGTAGCCTGAACAGTGCTTGACCTCACATACTTTTGGAAATGGCTATTGATTTAAAGTGCAGACTAAATTCTCCACATTAGCCTGCACAACATTTTTAATATGCCAATAAAACAGAATTACTCTAAAGGAAACAATTTTATCAGAGGCTCTACAGCAGCAGGCAGTATATACATATCAGTGTGTTTTTTAAAGTTATGGGCAAATACATCTAAAAATCAAAATGTGCATCACAGAAACTCACTACTTTACACATATTTTGTAGGGGAAAAACATTAGTTTTCATATCAGAGAACTATTTAATGATGTCAAATATATCCAAAATTTAGAAATAACATACCTGTTTTTGGTGAAGGGCTTACTTCTTTTTTAATCTTTATTTGGCCAAAAGTGTATTCTCATTAAGGTGCTTTGCAGTCTATTTAAAACTATCAAAACAAAAATATCTCTGCATTGATTCAGATCAGGAAATTACCAAGAGATATATCCCTCAAACTGCTGGATTTTCTATTTCATTGCCACTTTTCAATTAAATTCTCATAGCAAGCATTGAAGACCACAAGTGAGCCACAATTCTCCTTCTAAATTTACAATACCATTCCTTCTTGTCTTTGATATCATTTCTTCTAACTCCAATCCCTACAATCCAGCACATGTAGTAAATTTAAGTGGACAATTTATTTTACCAGTAGTGTAAAAAATTCTGGTGTGTGAAGTGAATATATTATACATTAGGTAAATTGTCTGATTCATTTGCAAATATTGAAATATTAACTAGTTCTTGGCCATCATTCATTTTCTTCTTTTGTCTGGACTCCTTGATTAACTTCTATAACTCAATCCAAGTTTTCTTAAAATTCCCTAATGCCACTCCATTCCCAGTCAATATTTACCTTTGCAAATATTCGTTTGTATTCTTTTAAGCTGTTTTGCTTTTTAACAGGAGGTACAAAATCTTCTTTGTTAAAATCATTACATTGAAAACCACCTGACTGAAGAACTTAGCTGGTGTCCCCACTGGATGCTCTCCCAGATTGTTCTAACTATTCTGCTTTCACAAGAATGACTATGCAACAAACTACTCATTTTTCCTGGAATGAATTACTCTCCTCCATCCACATTAAGTCAATTTAGTCTATAAACATAGACTGAATTCCCATTGTTGACCAATCATTCTCTGTATTTAGATGAATAAAATTCTTTCAGCTATGTTGAAATTACTTGTTAATATATCTGTCTCTCAAAAGGCTATAAGCCTTTTGAGTCTAGGAGTCATTATTTTCCTTTTCTTATTCACAACACCAAGGATATACATTCTGCAAAGTTATTTGAAACAATGTCTTAATATACTGTCAATTTTTACAGGATGAATAAGATTTTATCACAATACCTCAAGTATATTCAAAATTCTCTAGTCAAAACATGTGTGCTATGCAAAGTATAGGAAGGCCAAAATCACCATTTAAGGAGCCAGTTAGAAGCTAGAAAACTAGTTGTCATTTAAACTAATAAAGATCAAGTGATTGAGAAATCACAGACTTTAAAAACTTGATTCTTCCATAATATATATTATCAATCTGTATATATTTTTCTCTGCTTCTAGAGCCTAATCACTTTGTGTTTATGATATGCTTTGTAGTTTGTGTACATGTGTGTATAAGCCTGTATTTTCCCCTAAATCTTACATCAAAACTGCATTGTATTAGGGTTCTCTCGAGAAACAGAATCAACAGGAGATATCTGTCAATAATATGAGACTTTATGAGTCTCTCACATGACCGTGGGGATGTACAAGTCCAGGTTCCGCAGGCAGGCAGCAAACCAGGGGTTCCGATGAAAGTCCAATGAAAGGTCCTTGATGAGTTTCTGGGAGAAGTTGGCTGTCCAAAGATGAGCTGGGAAATTCTCTCTGAATGCTGAAATCACTTCCCCTTTAAAGGCATTCAATTGATTAGATAAAAGTGTCATCCATTGCTGATGCAATCTCCCTGATTGATGTAATCAGCCATCCATGCAGGAAATGCACTGGTGACCGAAGTCCATAAATGCTCTTGTATTACAATTAGCCCAGTGCTTGCTTGACCAAACACCTGGCCACAATTCCATGGCCGAGTTGATACATTAGCCTAACCATCACAGTCCACCTTTGTCATAACCATACTTAGTTTCTAAGTAAAAACAATAACATATATATTTCCACCTAACAATGTTCAACTCGCCTGCGTACAACTGGAAACGCATTAATTCCCTACAGAATAGGGTGCAAATCCTTGGGTAATATTCACTCTTAAACTTGACTTCCTTAAATATTATAACAATATTAATACAACTTTTCATATAATAGGGAAAAAGGTTGGAGAAGAAAACAAAGAAATTTGTTTTCTGTACATATACAAGCATACTCATAATGAAACAAGGAAGAAGGGTTCATGACTATTACAGTCCTCCTTTCTGTAACTAGTCACTTGGCTCATATTTATCACTACCTTCTTCCACTACCCATTCCATTTTTAAGCATTCAGTAGTGGCTGTAGCCAAGTCAGCCTTGGTGAGGGGAAGTCCATGTTGCTGCACCCATGCATAACCTCCATCCCTACCTTCATGGCCACTTTGTTCATGAGTCCATTGGGCAATGACAGGAGTGGCTGGGGAAAGAGGCTGAGCATTAGCCACAGAGCGGGTCATCTTATCCACTTGACTATTGAACTCTTCAGCTGAAGTCACCCTCTGGTGAGCATTCATGTGGGACATAAATATGTTCATGTTTTTTTGCCCACTCAGAAAAGTCTATCCACATAGCTCTTCCCCAGACCTCCTTGACACCGATTTTCCAATCATGTTCCTTCCAAGTCCCTGACCATCCTGTCAAACCATTGGCAACAGCCTATGAATCAGTGTACAAACGCACCTCTGGCCTTTTCTTCTTCCAAGCAAAATGAACAACCAGGTGCACTGCTCGAAGTTCTGCCCACTTGCAGGATTTAACCTCACCGCTATCCTTCAAGGATGTCCCAGAAAAGGGCTGCAGTGCTACAGCTGTCCACTTTTGGGTGGTACCTGCATATCATGCAGAACCATCTGTAAATCAGGCCTGGTTTTCTCATCCTCAGTCAAATGATTGTAATGAACTCCCCAAGAGGCCAAAGCTGTGGGCTGAGAAAGAGAAGGTAACATGGCAGGGATGGTGACCATGGGTATTTGAGCTACTTCCTCACGTAACTTACTTGTGCCTTCAGGACCTGCTCGAGCCCTATCTTGTATATACCACTTCCACTTTATTATGGAGTGCTGCTGTGCATGACCAACTTTAAGGTTTGGTTGGTTAGACAATATCTACCTCATGATAGACAACTCAGGTCTCATGGTAATTTGATGGCCTATGGTTAAGCATTCAGTCTCTACTAAGGCCCAGTAGCAAGCCAAACGCTGCTTCTCAAAAGGGGAGTAGTTATCTGCAGAGGATGGCAAGGCTTTGCTCTAAAATTCTAAGGGTCTGCATTGTGATTCCCCTATAGGGGCCTGCCAAAGGCTCCAGACAGCTTCTCTATTTGCCACTGAAACTTCCAGCACCATTGGGTCTGCTGGATCATATGGCCCAAGTGGTAGTGCAGCTTGCACAGCAGACTGGACCTGTCACAGGGGTTTCTCTTCTTCCGGTCCCCAATCAATACTAGCAGCTTTTGTGGTCACTCGGTAAATGGGCTGGAGTGGCATACCCAAATGAGGAATATGTCTATTTCAATTATGCATTCTGGAACTGGGGAAATAACCACAGAATGGGTCCAGGGACCCACTGGACCCACTGTGAGACAGACCTGAGCTAAAACTCCCATCAATCACCTGACCTTCATAAGCCCTTACTCTGACTAGTGGACCACAGTGACATTTTGGGTCTCCTGGAATTAATGTCACTTCTGAGCCAGTGTCTAATAATCCCTGAAATGTCTGATCATTTCCTTTTCCCCAATGCACAGTTACTCTGGCAAAAGGCCGTAGGTTGCCATGGGGAAAGATGGGAGGAAGATTAACAGTATAAATTTTTGGCAGTTTAACAAGATCCTTCCCCAAGGGGACCTGGCCTTCTCCTCATTCAAGGGGCTCTGGGTTTCTAAACTGTCTCAAGTCTGGGAATTGATTAAGGGGCCGTGATTCTCTGCATCTGTAGTTTGAGTTAGGGTTTTGTTCACTTGACCTAGAACTCTTCTGCTGATACAGATTCAGAAGAAATTTAGTAGACTCCCCATGTATTTCACTTCTAAGTACCCCATGATCTATTAGCTAATGCCATAACTCCATGCAACTCAGACTATTCTGTGTGCTGCTTTGAATCTGCCTTTCATTGTGTTAGCCATGCCCACCTTGCCTTTGGCGATTAACTGCCGATACTTGACTTTTACTGGACCGAGATCTGATCACCCCTATAATGTTTAAGGATTCCAATTCCATTACAGCCCTCCCTACAGCAATATCTGGACTGCAGAGAAGAGCAACCACAGAGCTCTTCAAGGAAGATGGTGTTAGTCTTACAAATTTATTCCTCACAGTCCTGGTTAAAGGTGTGTCCTCTGGATATTCCTGGGGTGGGTGGGCAGGTCTCAAATGGTAAATCCATTCTAACATTCCCATCCCTCTAAGCCTTTGAATCCCCTTGTCTACTGTATACCAGGGCAAATCGGGCATCTCAATCTCAGACATGCTAGGTCATCTTAGTCCACGTTTCAGTCAGCTACCCAAACAAACTGTTAGAGCCCTTTCTAACCCCTTGAGCTACAGCGTTGAATCCAGAATTTCTGCTTAGTGGGCCCATATCAGTAAATTCAGCCTGATCCTCCTTTATATTCCTTCCACCATTATCCCTTACCCTTAATATCCATTCCCAGACATTTTCCCCTGATTTCTGTCTATACAAGTTGGAAAACTCATGCAGTTCTTTCAGAGTATAGCATACTTCCTCAAGGGGCACACTTTGTATTTCACCTTTGGGGGCTTGTTGTGAATTTAGTCTAGTCACAGGTCTCAAAGACAAGAGGGGTGGTGGGGGTTGGTAAGGAGAAGGATTGGAAATGTCTTGCAAGCTACTGACCTCAGGTCATTCCTTTGCATTTTATTCTGGTGAGATAGGATTAATCTCTTCAGGCAAGGTTTGGAAGGCAGATTCCTCAGGGCAGACTGGAGGCTGGACAGTACATGCTGGAGTTTGGCTGGTACCTGCCTCAAGGCTGGAAGGAGGTCTGGACTCCGTGGGGCAGGTTGGAGTCTGGATGATACAAGGTTGACAAGGTGTGGTCTCCACAGGGCAGGCCATCGCAGGTTTATCTGGTAAAGTCTCAGCAGAATTTAGAGTTCCAATGTCCCCACCAATATTATCATCATCCCATATGTCTCCATCCCAATCCTCAGGGTTCCACTCTTTCCAATCAATGCCTTCACTTTAATTGCAGAAAGCCTGTGAGGTTGAGATTTTAGTTTCCTATGTAAGTTTGCTACTCATACAATGAGAGTCTGGGTTTGATTATCAGATATCTCAAGTCTGTGGCTACAGGAGACAAAATTTTCTTTCAGGGCTCACATAGCAACTTTCACATCATTCATGGGGCATTTAAGTTTCAAATTTGAAGACTTTAGCTCATCTCTTTCTTTTGTAACTGTATTCAGAGTATCTAGGAGGAGTCAGCCAACATCATTATACCTTTTGACTCCACAAAATTCTATTAAGGAGGTGAAAACACTCTCACCCAGATTCTTGCTTCTTATAAGCGTGGAAGTAGGGAAATCCAGTGATGCTATTTTGTGTATCTCTGTTGCTAGCTCATGCCATGGACTGTTAGCAACCTCTTCATTAATGGAAAGGGAGTCATTAGACCCTTGAGTCCAACTGGAGTAGAGAGCCAATTACAAAACTCCCAGAACCACCTCAGACATCCCATGTTTAAGACTGTTTCTCAAGAACCACTCCTGGTACTAAGCTGTATTGGTAAGGGTTCTCTTGGGAAACAGAATAAACAGGAGCTATCTGTCAATACTATGAGATTCTATAAGAGTCTCTCATGTGACCATGGGGATGCACAACTCCAGGTTCTGAAGGCAGGCAGCAAACCAGGGGCTCCGATGAAAGTCCAATGAAAGGTCCTTGATGAGTTTCTGGGATAAGTTGGCTGTCCAAAGATGAGCTGGGAAATTCTCTCTGAATGTTGAAATCACTTCCCCTTTTAAGGCATTCAACTGATTGGATAAAAGCATCATCCATTGCTGATGCAATCTCCCTGATTGATGCAGATTTAATCAGTCATCCACGCAAAAAACTCACTGGTGACTAAAATCCATAAATGCTCTTGTATTTCAATTAGCCCAGTGCTTGCTTGATCAAACAACTGGACACAATTACCTGGCTGAGTTGACACATTAGCCTAACCATCACATGCATGGTTGATAATATATACAGTATAATCCAGTTAAATAACTTGAAAAATCTCAAATAGTGTGGGAGAGTACTGAAATGACAATAAAACCCTCCCATCCCTATGTACCCAACACTTTGTAATATGACTTTCATACTCCTTCCATCAAGAAATAGTCTAATTTTCCACCCCTTGACTCTGACTTGGCCATCTTATTTGCTTTATTCTGTGGGACATTAAGAAATGTGACAAAAGTAGAGACTTGGAAAGCTCTTGTCCATTAGGGCTTGCTCTCTTGCTATTTGGAAACTTGTGATCTCTCATGTAAAGCAGATACCAGGGTAGCCTACTAGAGCATAAGAGACCACATGGGAGAATGATGAGGCCTTCCATCAGAGCCTTTCCAGACCAAGAATCCTGCCAGCAGCTAGATATAAAAGTGAGGGCATCCTGAATCATCCCACCGAACACAAGATTGCCAGAATAGCTGCCAGTCACAGAATTGTACGAAATAAAACTATTTATTATTCTAAGCAACTAAGGTTTCTTCTTTTAATTCATTATCCTCAATAAAGACAATGAGTTCAGAGATTCAAGATGGCATATTTGGAGCCCCAGGGTGCACTCATCCTCCAGAAGTGGTGGGAAGACAGGCAGGCTTTCCAGGCATAGGGGAAATGGCAGAGCTGCAGGGCAATTGATGGGGGGTCAGGTGAAGGAGGGCCCAGCTGGGCTTAGGGGAAGTGGTGGGGCTGTAGGGTGATTGGCAGAGGTGGACAGTAAGGAGGAGCCTAACCAGACACTAGTAGCCTGAGAGGGAGAGTCCT
>JAQZBX010089154.1:0-12664 GCA_029593785.1 Cabassous unicinctus
CTCCCCCTTGCTGTGAGGTCCTGCTGCATCAGCCCACGGCGCCACGCGGGCCAGCCTGCTCTCACAAGGAGGCCCGGGGAAGCGAACCCGGGGCCTCCCGCATGGTAAACTGGGGCTCTATTGATTGAGCCACACCCGCTTCCTGCTGTGAGGTCTTGCTGCATCAGCCTACCATGCCGCACAGGCCGGCCGGCCTGTCCTCACAAGGAGGCCCCGGGAAGGGAACCCAGGGCCTCCCATATGGTAAACGGGAGCTCTATCCATTGAGCCACACCCGCTTCCCAATGGGCAGATCTTAAATGGTGAATCCATTCTAGCATTCCAATCTCTCTAAGCCTTTGGACCCCTTCATCTATAGTATACCAGGGTAAACTGGGCATCTTGACCTCAGGCATTGCAAGTCACCTTTTGGTCCATGTTTCAGCCAGCCCCCTGCACAAACTCTTAGAGCCCTTTCTCACCCTTTGAACTACAACATTGAATCCAGAATCTCTGCTTAGTGGGTCCATATAAAAAATTCAGCTCGATTCAACTTTATATTCCTTCCACCACTAACCCATATCCTTAATATCCTTGACTTCTGCCTATATAAATTGGAAAATTCATGCAGTTCTTTTAGAGTATAGTGTACTTCCTCATGGGTTACACTTTATACTTCACCTTTGGGGACTTGTTGTGCTTTTAGTCTAGTTATATGTCTGGAAGAGAAGAAGAGTGGTGGGGATAGGTATGGAGAAAAAATTAGGAGTGTTTTGCCAGCTAATTACTTCAGGGCATTCTCTTGCAGTTTCTTCTGGTAGGATAGGATTAATCTCTTCAGGCATGGGTTGTATGGCAGACTCCTACAGACAGGGTGGATGTTGGAAGATGGCTTCTTCAGAGAAGGGAGGTGGTGGAAACTCCTTTTAAGCAGACTGAAGATTTGGTAGTACAGGCTTGAGGCTGGGTGGTACCCTTCTCAAGGCAGGCAGGAGGTCCAGGCACCTTGGGGCAAATAAAAATTAATAATAATATATGACAAATAAAATACAAAAATAAAAATAAATAAATAAATAATAAAATAAAACATTTTTCTTGTGACTTTCATCACCAAAAGGTCTGTTTTATTTTATGTATAGTGTCAATTTCTTCCATATGTTCTCCAAGTGTCATGTTTTATTTGCTTTAACTTCAGAGATACTTTAGGTTACAGAAAAGTCTCATAGAATATATAGAGGATTCCCCTATATCCAGCTCCCTTCCCCTCTCCCACTTATGCCTATTAATAACATTTTACATGTGGATGGTTATAATTGATGTACAAATATGAAAGAATTGCTACTATGTTCACTGATTTACATTTTGGTTTACATTTTGCACCATCCACTTTTATAGGTTTTGACAAAATTTAAAATTGCCTGTATCCATCATTGCATGATCATGCAGAACAATTCCAATGCCCTAAAAATGCCCTATGTCCCCTCCCCTCAGAATCTAGGGTAACCACTAGGCTTCAATTTTTGAAGAATAAAGTTCATAGTTACATGCAATAATATTGAGGGCTTGCTATATTAGTATGTTTTCTTTTATTAGGCACTGCCCATGTTCTTGAAAGATTATTGCCCCTCTAATTGAGAACATAGAAGGACTTCCCAGGATGAGTTTAATATTTTCATGTTTATTGTGTGGGTCTCCACCCACTGAGATAACACACTAGGACAAGATGTACACTTTCATATTCCATAGAAGCATGCCCCAGGTGTGCCTTATCTTGCATATCCCCCACACCCAAAATCCTGCACCAGTAAACCTCCCCTGCCATGTTTGCCAAAAGAACATTCCCACCATTGTAGTTTTAACCACAGAGCTACAAATTCCCAGAGTTCACCTGGTCCTTCCTCCACCCGCCCCCCAATTCAATGGATAGTCCAACACCCCCACCATCCTCTCCTCACATTCCAGCACTGTTGAACCCAATCACATCACTGCATCACTATCACCACATCCACTGCCCAACCACCCCCTTCCACCTTATCATAGTTCTTGCCCATGTTGAGCCTCAACTCACCACATTCTACTCCATTTCTGTCTCCTGATAACCTATCATCCAGACTCTGACTCTGTGAGTCTGCTAAATTTGCTTAAGCCATATCAGTGTGGTCATGTAATATTTGTCCTTCAGTGACTGGCTTACTTCACTCAACATAAGGTCTTCAAGATTCATCCATGTTGTCCCAAGTATTAATACTGCATTTCTTCTTACAGCTGAGTAATATTCCATTTTATATATATACCACAATTTACTTATCCATTCATCTGTTGATGGACATTTGGTTTATTTCCAACTTTTGGCAATAGTAAATGATGCCACTATGAACACTGGTGTGCATATATCTGTTCATGTCCCTGCATTCAATTCTTCTAGGTATATACCCAGAAGTGGGATTGCATGATCATATGGTAGTTCTATAATTAACTTCCTGAGGAACTGCCAAGCTGTCCTCCACAATGGCTACACTACTCTACATTCCCACTAGCAGTGGATGAGTGTTCCCTCTCCTCCACATCCTCTCCAATACTTGTAGTTCTCTGTATTTTTAATAGCCACCAGTCTAATAGGTGTAAGATGATATCTCATTGTTGTTTTGATTTGCATTTCCCTAATAGCTAGTGATGTTGAGCATCTTTTCATGTACTTTTTAACCATTTGTATTTCTTCTTTGGAGAAGCATCTATTCAAATCTCTTGCTTATTTTATTTTTATTTTTAAAATATATTTTTATTTATTTTTAAAAGATACTTAGATTACATAAAATGCTTCACACACAAAAAATAAGGGATTCCTATATGCTCCATTGCCCACACCTCCTACCCTTCCCTTCATTAACAACCTCACTCATTAGTATGGTACATTCACCACAAATGAAGAAAACATCTTGGAGCATTGCCACTAAGCATGAACTATAGTCTACATTGTAGCTTACACTTTCTCCCACTCAATTCCACAGGCCATGGCAGGGTATACAATGGCTTGTTTCTGTCACTGCAATGTCACTCAGGTCAATTCCAAGTCCTGAAAATGCGCCCATATAGCACCCCTTTTTCCCTTTCTTTGACTACAGTACCTCCAGTGGCCACTGTCTTCACATCAATGATATAATTTCTTCCATTACTAGAATCACAAGTCCACAGTAGAATACCAGCAAGTCTACTCCAGTCCATATTTTATTCCCCAATCCTGAGGATTCTGGGATGCCAATGCCTACTCCCCCTATAATTGAGAGGGGGCTTCAATATCATATAGCTGATGGGTGGGACTCTCTTGTTTGCAGTTGTATACTCAGTTCCTTGGCATGGTGATTGTCCATCCTCAACTCTGTTGGTTGTCCTGGATGAGTTCAATGAACTGGAGAGTAGGTGTAGCAACTCTGCTGAGGCTCAGGGCACAGCTGGCACATGGACAGCCCAGAGATTAAAGTCTCTTGGACGTTCACCTACCAACTCCAGCACCAACCATAGGTTCAAATAAAACGGACAGAAGAAGTATGTGTAGAGAAGTCACGTCTGAGTCCAACTTTTTCACTCTCGGGAGCACAAACTCCAAAGTAGGGTCCACTGGCAAGGCATCAAACTCTGGAGGTATTTGCCATGACTGTAGGACCTGGGTGTCTCCAGAGCCCTCAAGGGTCCCACTGTTTGGAGTAGTGTCTACTTTGGCAGTCTATGAGATCCTGCTGAGACGTGCATAAGCATTACCCCTCTGATGACCTCCCAACTCACTTTGAATTCTCTTAGCCATATGAACTCATTTGATTTTACCTTTCTTTTATTCAAGGTCTTTTTCCAGTTGTATCACCAGCCCGTGCCAGGGAAGCTCATAATCCAGGAGTTATTTCCCTCACCGGGGGCATGTTAATGCTTCTATATGCTGAGTTTGGCTTAGAGAGAGGCCACATTTGAGCAATAAGGAGGATCTCAGGAGGTAACTCTTAGGCATCCAACAACACTAGGCTAGGTAGCAAATTCAAAAGGAAGAGGCTCATAAACGTAGTCATTAATATCAAGGGCCCATCAATGCACCATCTTTTTCACTAGACATTGCCCTTAAGAAATGGTCTTCTATAAGACATTTCATAAGGACTTGATCGAAATCTTCTTTCAGGTATGACCCTAACCCTCAGTTGGGTAATTGGCAGGGCTTTATCCCACTTGAGATGAGTTTTTAAACAAATCTTGGCAATGGCTTCTTTTAAGGAGGGATTCATTTACTCAGTCTTCCCAGTGTATTAAGGTCTTCAGGAAGAATGTAAGTGCCAATCTATAACAGTCCAAACACATCTTTAGTCACATCAGAGATAAAAGCCATTCTATTGTCACTTTATATAGAAATAGGAAGTCCAAACCTTGGAATGATTTCTTTAAGTAAGACTTTGACTACTTCTCAAGCATTTTCCATTTGGCATGGGAAGGCTTTTAACCCATTAGTGAAAGTGTCTACAAACAGTAGCAAATACATGAAGTTCTCAGCAGTTTTTGGCATTACTGTAAAGTCAGTTTGCCAGTCCTTTCCTCATCCTAGTCTTCTGTATTGTACTCCTTTGTTGAAGGCTGGAGGCTGGGTTTTAGGGTTAATTTGAGCACAAGTTACACATTGATCATTTACTGACTGAATCATCCTTCAAAGATTGGGTCTTATGAGGAATGCTTATTCACTGGAGCAGTTATATGTCAATAATAAGTCTATGAATATAAGTGGTAATGGGTTTCACTAGGCTTTCAAGTATGAATAATTTCTCATAATCTTCCCAAGGTTCTGGCAGGGGCTCTCTTTTCAACCAACCATTGTCTGTGGCTTGAGTTTATCCCCAATTTTTTGCTCTGACTAAATCTTTTTTCCAGTATTGGGGTTTCCCAAGTGGCTTTAGGTTAGGGCCTCACCAACTCTGGGGTATTAATTGGTGGTCCAGTCTTTCAGTGTGGAGGGTTGTAATAATCGTTGATTCTATTCTCCTTGCAGCTAACTTAGTGGCTTTATCAGCTAAACAGTTCTATTTGCTTCCCTTATTGGAAGTTTGGTGTCCTCAGCAATGAATGTCTGCTAATTCCTTGGGGAAGCATCAAAACCTCAAACAATTTTAGAATGAGATCAACATGCTTTATGTCCTTAGTAGCATTAAGTAATCCCCTCTTTTTCCAAATGGCTCCATGGGTATGTAACACTGCAAACCCATATCTGGAGTTTGTATAAATGTTCACTTTTGGCCTGCACTTAACTGAAGGGCTCTTACAAGGGCTACTAGTTCAGTCCTCAGAGCTGAAGTTCCTGGGGGCAGGGATCCTGCTTCCAAAATTTCTACCAGGGTGACTACCAAATACCCTGCTTATTGCTTCCTATGGCCCATAAAACTACTTCCATCAGTAAATAATTCAAGAGCTGGGATTTTTAGGGTCACATCAGTCAGTCCTAGTCTACTGGAATATATTTTCTTAAGGAGATGTACACAGTCATGTTTGAGATAAACTCTGGTTTATCCCAAACTCTTGGAGCAAGGTTGCAGGGTTAAGTTTTTCAATAGTCTTTAAGGTCACAATAAGATTGTCTAGCAGAGATGCTTGATTGATCTCCTTTCTCTTTAAGTTTTGTAATTAAATCATGAGAAGTATAGATGTAAGCTGGAAAGCATAATGTGAATTTTTCTGTCTCTAAAATAAGGTCACAAATAGCTGTTCTTGTGTGCAGACAGGCAGGCCAGCCTTGAGATAAAGGGTCTAGCTGTTTTATAGGTATGCTGTCAATTGGCTACTCCACCAAAGGGTTGAACAAAAAATCCCAAGGTGATGCCTTGCCATTCATGTAAGAACAAGCAGAACTTCTGTGGAGTCTGGGAGTCCTAGAGCTGGGGCAGTAAATAATTTTTGCTTAAGGTTCTAAAAACAAGTACACATTATGATGTACAGACCAGGGCCTCTTTTAAACATCCTTTAAGGGCTTTGTATAGTGGCTTAGCTTTAAGTCCAAAATTAGGTATCCATAGCTTATAGTAACCAGTCATGTCTAGAATCCCAAATGAGTTCCTTTTTGTTCTTAGGCTCTGATACTCCACATAAGGCTTCCTTTTGACTGTGCAGGAAGGCCCATTGTCCCTCAGAAAATTTAAAACTAAGATATTTAACATGAGTTTGTGTAACTTGAGCCTCCTTTTCTGACACTTATATCCTTTTGCAGTTAGTCTTTGTAAAATTATTCCTGTATTCTCATCTGAGGCCTCTTGTGTTTTGCTATGTCATCTACATATTGAAGGAAGAGTCTTTCCTGGAGTTGCACCACCTGCGATACCTGGATAGGGCTTGCCCCCAAAATGTCAGAGATTTCTTAAACCCATGGCTACACAGTCCAACAATATTGTTGCTCCATTCCATTTTTGGGATCTTCCCATTCCAAAGCAAAGAGTCTCTGTGATTCCTTCTCTAGCAGGATGCAAAAGAAAGCATCTAAGTCCAGAACTGTGAATCAGGTGTATGTGTTAGTAATATTAACAAAGAGTGTATAGGGATTGGGCACCACTGTGTAGACATCCTCCACTATCTGATGAATAACTCTCAAATCTTGTACAAATCTACATCCCTGAGAACCTTGTTGAAACACTGATAAGATAGGGGTATTAAAGTCTGGTTGACAGTGTCTAATTAGTCCACACTTGAGAAATTTCTTGATTAGGGTGGGGTGCTGACTCTAACCTCCTGTTTGAGTGGGTTCCACACTGTCTGAGTGTGGTGTTTGGCCACAGTCTTACCTTGACTTTCTGTGCTTAAGCTGTCCATTCTGGGGGTCCCCCATTAGCTCACACCTCAGCTGGAACCTGTTGTTTTATCTCCTTGGGTTCTTCAAACTTCTCAGTGTCCCCAGCTAAATCCTGCAGGGCTGTTTTGAAGGCACAGATCTGTTTGGGTGGGACCTTTGTTTTCACTTCATTAGGTGAAAATCAAAGTGAAGCTTGCAATTTGGAGAGTGTTGACTGAGAAGGAGAATTGGGCATTCAGGCATGTAGTGAAATCTAATGAGTCAAATGAGTTTCTCCAATCTGACATTGCAGTGGTTCTGAAAATCTTTTAAACTTTTTCATCCCCCAAATGTCAATGATAGGGACTTTGATTCATTAGTTTCTTTAATTAACCTCTGGTTTAAAACTGAATAAGTGGTTCCAATGTCCACCAAGAAGTCAACTAACATCTTAACCACTTGAGATGAGACCTGAGGTTTGCTGTGTGTGATCGGGATGGTTTCCTGACTAGTTGAAGGTGCTCCCAGTCCCCATCACTACAGGTTGCTCTCTTCATCCCTTGCTAACTTATGGGAGTTGGGCTGCTAAGTGGGATATCCTGGCCCCTCCTTTCCCAGGGAGACTCAGGCATTCCTGCTTCCAGTGTCCCTACTCTTTACAGTAAGTGCATTGCTGGGAACCTAATTGTGTTCCTGGGGTGCCCTGGGGTTCTTACTCTTCACTGAGCTTCCCATGGAAGCTTTCTCTCATCTCAGGGTCTGTGGGCCTCTGATGTTCTTGCTGATAGCTGCTCCTATGAGGCAGGCAATGTAGGCAGCAGTTTTCTTTTGCTGCTTCTTATGGGTGAAATCTGAGTTGTGAAAAACCTTAAAAACAATCTCTACTAATTGTGGCGTAGGCATATCCAATTCCCCTTCTAATTGCTGGAGTTTTCTCCTTATATCAGGAGCACATTAAGTATCATTAACAGTGCAGAATTTAGTAGGGTCCCTAAAATTAGTGTACTGCCTATAGGCCTGAGCAGTTGCTCTAAATAGGCTTGTTTTCTTCAGGGTCTTGATCTATTTGCTGATTTTATTAAGGTTCCTTTGTTTGGGCACTCCTTTCCAAGACCTGCAATAATATAAGTGTAATGATCCAATTTGGTCCTGACTGACTGCTCATTTGGATTCCAATTTGGCTAAACTCAGGAAACTGCTTGGTCTCCTGGAACATGCACCAAATTGTTTGGATTATTGTTGCTCAGAGAGTCAGCATGGTCATGGGTTTTTCCATATATAGTTGAATTATATCACTTATAAATGAATATACATAAACAATAAGTGTATAGAAAAAGTACATGCATAATATCATACAGAGCTCCCATACCTCACACCACCACCAATATCTTGTATTGTTGTGAAACATTTGTAACAAATTATGAAAGAGCATCATCAAAGTATAACTACTCACTATATCCATATCTTACATTTGGTGTGTTTTTTTCCTGACCCACCCTATTATATTTTTTGCTCATAAACCATACAATTTACATAAATTGTACAATCAATGGCATATGTTTTAGACACAGAATTGTGCATTCATCACTTCCATCAATATTAGAGCATTTTAATAACTCCAAAAAAGAAAAAAAAACCCAATAAAAAACACCACTATCATACCCATATTTTAGTGCTACTAATTACAAATCTTATGATGTGCTTTCACCATTTCTATTTATTTCCAAACATTCACAAACAAATTTTTAACAATTCTGCACAGACTAAATCTCAGCCTTCCATTTTCTAACCACATTCTATTCTCTGGTTACTTACATTCTAGCTGTTAACTCCATGAGTTTGCTTATTATATTTATTTCATAATAGCAAAAGCATGCAACATTTGTCCTTTTGTGCCTGGCTTGCTTCCCTCAACATAATGTCCTCTGGGTTCATCCACATTGTCATATGCTTCATGCCTTCATTTCTTCTTAAAGCTGCATAATATTCCATCATGTGTTTATACCACAGTTTGTTTATCCATTTGTCAGTTGATGGATATCTGGGTTGTTTCCATCTTTGGACAATTGTGAATAACATCGTTATGAACATTGGTGTGCAGATGTCTCTTTGAGTCACTGCTGTCAGATCTTCTGGGTATATACCTAGTAGTGGTATTGCTGCATCACGTGGCATATCTATATCCAACTTCCTTAGGAACCACCAGACTTCCACAATGGCTGTACCATTCTATATTCCCAACAAAATTGCATAAGCATTCCTATCTCTCCACATCCTCTCCAACATTTGTAATTTTCTCTTTTGTTAATAGTGGCCATTCTGGTAGGTGTGAAATGAAATCTCATTGTAGTTTTGATCTGCACTTCCTTAATCACCAATTATGTTAAACATTTTTTTCATGTTTTGTTTTCACCATTAGTATTTCTTGTTTAGAAAAATGTGTCTTCAGGTCTTTTGCCTATTTCTAAAATCAGGTGATTTGTCTTTTTATTATTGAATTGTAGGATCTCTTTATATATCAGGGATATTAAACCCTTGTTGGATGTGTAAATTCCAAGTGTTTTCTCTCATTGAATAGGCTACCTTTTTACCCTCTTTAAAAAGTCCTTTGAGCTTTAGAAATGTTTAATTTTGAGGAGGTCCCATTTATCTATTTTTGATGTTGTTGTTTGTGCTTTGGGTATAAGGTGTAAGAGACCCTCAACTACTACAAAGTCTTGTAGACATTTCCCTACATTATCTTCTAGGCATTTTATGCTCCTGGCTTTTACACAGATGTTGTATCAATTTTGAGTTGATTCTTGTATAGGGAGTGACATAGGGGTCCTCTTTCATTGTTTTGGTTATGGATATCCAGTTCTCCCAGCATCATTTTTTGAAGAGAGTGTTTTGTCCCTGAAAAGTGGACTTGGTAGGCTTATCAAAAATCAGTTGACCATAGCGATGAGGATTTATTTATGAATTCTCTCTCATGTTGAATTTATTGATCAATGTGTCTATCCTTATGCCAATACAATGGTGTTTTGACCACTGTAACTTAATAATACACTCTAAATTCAGGAAGTGAAAGTCCTCCCACATCATTCTTTTTTAGGATGTTTTTGGCTATTTGTGACACCTTCCTTTCCAAATCAATTTGGTAATTTCCTTTTCTATTTCTGTAAAGTAGGCTGTTGTAATTTTGATTGGTATTGCATTGAATATATACATCAGTTTGGGTAGGACTGACATCTTCATGATGTTTACTCTTCCAATCCATGACCACGGAATGTCCCTACGCTTGTTTTGGTCTTCTCTGATTTCTTTTAGCAGTGTTTTGTAGTTTTCTGACTACAGATCCTTTACATTCCTGGTTAAATTAGTTCCTAGATATTTGAGTCTTTTTGCTGCTATTGTACATGGAAGTTTTTTCTTGATTTCTTCCTCACCTTGTTCATTACTAGTGTATAAAAAGACTAATGATTTTTGCAGTTGATCTTGTATCTTGCAATTTTGTTTAATTCATTTATTAACTCTAATAGCTTTGCTGTAGAAATTTTGGAATTTTCAAAATATAAGATCATGACATTTGCAAATAGTGAGAGTTTTAATTCCACTTTTTCATTTTGGATTTTTCGTATAGTCAATGTAGGTTGTTTATGCTTTTCTAGGAATTTGTCTATTTCGTGTAGATTGTCTAATTTGTTGATATAAAGTTTCTCATAATATCCTCTTAAGATCCTTCTTATTTCTGTGGGGTCAGTCATAATGTCCCCCTCTCATTTCTGATTTTATTTGTATATTCTTTCCTTTTTTTTTTTTCTAGCTAAGAGTTTCTCAATTTCATTGATCTTCTCAAAGAACCACTTTTTGGTTTTGTTGATTTTCTCCATTGCTTTTTTGTTCTCAATTTCATTTATTTCTGCTCTAGTCATTGGTATTTTTTTCTTTCTGCTTGCTTTGGGATTCATTTACTTTTCCTTTTGTAGTTTCTCCAGTTGTTCAGTTAAGACTTTGATTTTAGATTTCTCCCTTTTTAATATAGGCATTTAAGACTATAAATTTCCCTCTCAGCACTTCTTTCACTGTATCCCATAAGTTTTGTTGATGTTTTCATTCATCTTGAGGTATCTGCTAATTTCACTTGCAATTTATTCTTTGACCCACTGATTAAGAGTATGCTGTTTAGCCTCCAGATATTTGTGATTTTTCCCTTTTCCTGCCTATTATTGATTTCCAGCTCCATTCCATTATAATCAGAGAAGGTGCTTTGTATAATTTCAATCTTCTCAAATTTATTGAGAGCTGCTTTGTGGCCCAACTCGTGTTCTATCTGGAGAAAGATCCTGAGTACTTGAGAAGAATGTATTACCTGCTGATTTTGGGTGCAATGTTCTGTATATGTCTGTCAGGTCCAGATCATTTATCATGTTGTTCAAGTTCTCTGTTTCCTCATTGATTTTCTGTTTAGTTGTACTATTTGTTGATTTGAGTGGCATGTTGAAATCTCCAACTATTATTGTAAAGACAACTATTTCTCTACAGAGTTTGCCTCATGTATTTTGGGACACCCTGGTTAGGTGCATAGATATTTATGATTGTTCCTCCTTCCTAGTGGATTGTGCCATTTATTAATATACAATGGTTTTCTCCTGCACCTTTTATCACTTTTTTACATTTAAAGTCTATTTTGTCAGACACCAGTATAGGTACTCTTGCTTTCTTTTGTTTACTGTTTGCATGAAGTATCTTTTTCCAGCATTTTACTTTCAGACTAATTTCATCCTTGTGTCTAAGATGAGTAGATGAGTATCCTGCAGACAGCATATGGATTACTCATGCTTTCTTATCCATTCTGTCAGCCTACGTCTTTTGATTAGGGAGTTTGATCCATTAACATTCAATGTTCTTATTACAAAGGCATTACTTACTTCAACAATTTTATCCTTTGGTTTTATTTTTTTAATTTTTTTAAAATTTTTTTTAATTTGTAAAATGATATATAAACCTTTGGTTTTCATATATCGTATCTTATTTTTGTCTGTCTTTTTACCATTTTGATTAACTTTCTGATACTCTTCACTTCTACACTCTCCTCCAAGCCTCTCTCTCTGTTTTCTCTGGGTTTTTTTAATTTTTAAATTTTTTTAAAAATTATTTTTCCTGGCTGCAGAACTCCCTTTAGAGTTTCCTGAAGAGCTGGATTCTTATTTACAAGCTGTCTTAGTTTCTGTTTATCTGTGACTGTATTACATTCACCATCATATTTGAAGGACAGTCTTGCTAGAGAAAGAATTCTGGGCTTGCAGTTTTTCTCTTACAGTACTATAATTATGTCATATGACTGCCTTCTAGCCTCCACAGTTTCTGAAGAGAAATCAGCACTAAGTCTTACTGGACATCCTTTGTATGTGATGTCTCACTTCTCCCTTGCTGCTTTCAGAATTTTCTCTTTATTTTTGGCATTTGGCATTCTGAATATTATGTGTCTTGGGGTAGTTCTATTTGGATGTATTCTAATTGGAGCATGCTGTGCTTCCTGGACACATATATTCATGTCTTTCATGAGAGTTGTGAAAATTTTGGCCATTATTTCCTCAAATACTTTTTCTGCCTCTTTTCCCTTCTCTTCTCCTTCTGGAACTCCCGTAAGAGTATGTTGGTGCACTTCACGCTCTCATTCAACTCCCTGAGCTCCTGCTCAATTTTTCCCATCCTCTCTCTCTGTTCTTCTCTCTTTAAAATTTTAGCTGTTCTGTCCTGATTCTTTCTTCTGTGATTTCCAATCTGCTGTTGTGTGCCTCTATTGTATATTTAATCTCACTTATTGTGTCTTTTATTCCCATAACCTCTGTTATTTTTCTATCCAAAATTTAAAAATTTTCTTTGTGCTCACTCGGTATCTTTTTTTTTTTTTTTTACTTT
>JAQZBX010089155.1:0-12667 GCA_029593785.1 Cabassous unicinctus
CCCAGGACATTCCAGAGGCTTAGAGATCACCTCTCAGGAGCCGACGGCAAAGGCCAGGCCTCTCTGGGGAGGTTAAATTCTTCCCTGCACTGGGGTTTGGGGTTTTGTGTTTTCAGGTGGTGGCCCATGTGGCGAGGGGCCAGGCGGGAGGCCCTCTGTGTCCCTAAGGCAGCTGAACCTGGGGCGTCCGTGGGGCTGGAGGGGTCCCTCTGGGCCAGGGGTGTCCAGGCTGTGTTAGCGTCGGAACAGCTTGTTGGCAGACAATCTTAATCCGCTACATGGAGTGGTGCCGAGGGGCTGGCCCAGTGTCCCGCCCCTTCCCGCTGGGCCCAGCAGACACCCGCGTTGTGTGGAGTCATCCCCGACCCTTGGGAGCCCCAGCTCCTGCCTGGGCCTGGCTCCACTGGACGGTTGTTGGAGGAGGGCTCCGGCTGCCCGGGGCGGCATCACACGCTGGGGCTCTGAGCTGGGAACATAGCTGGAGGGCCCCGGGCTTAACTGTCCCGCTAGCGGGTCCTTGCGGCCAGGTCAAGGTAGCTGAGCGTCCTTTGTCGAATGGGGGGTCAGGCCTGCATGGCGGTGACTGAGGGTCCGAAATCCGTCAGGTGGTTCGAGTCCTCCCCACACACGGGCTGGTTGCCTGTGGCTCCCTCCCACCTAACAGCCTGTGGCACGGCGCCTCACATGCGGTGCGCTGGGGTTATAGTTCTGGGGCCCCTGCTTCTCTGCCGCTCGCCACTCTCTGGAGACACTTGGGATCACGTGGGTCTCTCCCTCTTAGTTTCCCTACGTCACTCCTGCCCCCCATGAGCCGGTGAAGACACTGAGGAGCCTGGTGAACATCCGGAAGGACTCGCTGCGGCTCGTGAGGTGCCTCCTGTCGCGGGCGGCCTGGGGCCCTGGGGGGGGGCACCTTGGGCTGACGCGGGGCTCAGTGCGCAGGCAGAGGCGGCCGCCTTGAGTGGGCGCCAGCCTTGCTGCCTTTCCTGTAGGATCAGGGGCTCACGTCAGACACCGGGTGAGGAGGGCACCTGCTCCTCTAACCCAGTGGGTGTCTCCCAAAGCGGCTGTGCCCCCCGGGGGGCATGGGGCCCTGGCTGAGACATTCTTAGGTGTCAGAACTGGGGAGAGGGGCACTGGCACCTGGAGGACACAGGCCAGGGAGGCTGTGAAGCACCCTACAAGGTCAGCCCCCATGACAAAGCCTTCTCCAGCCCCAGAGGTCAGTAGAGCCGAGGCTGAACCTCTCTGCTGTGAGCCTAAGGCTGGAGGTGGCTGGGGCTACCTCTGAACCGAGAGTGTCTTCCTTTTCCATGGGGAAGAAAGGGATGAACTCTGGACTCCTTGGGCCTCCTTATCCAAACGGAAAACAAGCATCCACATTTGCTAGGAAAGTGGGGTGCGCCCAAGCAGCCAGCTCCCAGGACCCCTGGGCGGACAGTGCACGCTGCCCAGTGGCTTTCGCCCGCCTTGGCCTGCTGATGCCCCCTCCTCCATCTCCCCTTGGCAGGTACAAGGACGATGCTGACAACCCCTCGGAAGAGAGCGAGAAGCCCCGGGTCCTCTACAGCCTGGAGTTCACCTTCGATGCAGACGCCCGGGTCGCCATCACCATCTACTGCCAGGCGATGGAGGAGTTCCTGAACGGCATGGCCGTGTGAGTCCCCTGGGTGCCAGCGTCCTGAGCCAGGCCTGGGAAGAGAGGCGGGGAGGGGTGGCTGGCCTGGGCCTCGGGCAGCAGTGCTCTGTCTGTTATATAGTAAGCCTTTGGAGATAATGGTATGTGAAATGAGGCTCCTGCTGACCAAAAAAGTTTGGATCCTGCAACTTAAGCACGACCCTGGGGGAGCTGCCCCTGGTTTCCGAGGCCAGGCTCTGTGACTTTAAGGGACAGCAGGAGAGTGTGCGTCCTCCCTGTGTTGGACAGAACTGCCTCTCCCCGAGGCCCGGCGCACTCCAGGCATGGCTCTTCCCACAGAGTGAGTGCCCAGAAGCGCCCGTCAGAGTCAGCGCTGCTGGAGGAGAGTCAGGGTGGGAGCTGCTGGAACAACCCCCCGGCGAGGGGCTCGCCTGCCTGCGAGAGGAGCAAAGTCCCATTTCCTGGACTTTCTTTTGGAGGCCTTCTGTTGCCTCAAGCACTAGTTTCCTTTTTTAATTACACAAGTAATTCACAAATGCATTCTTAGGAAGAAAGGCTCCTAGGGCACAGAAGTTCAGTATTTGGAGGGAAAAGCGTCTGCTCCTGCCCGACCCCCTGGAGGCGGGCAACGCGAACCGCTGCCGCCGCCCAGTATTCACGCCAGTGTGGCATCTGCTCCCTGGTTTCCAGCCCTCACCGAGGCCCGCCACACTGGTGCTGCGCTGGCTCTTTCCAGGATGACCTGCAAGCCTGACCGTCGTCCCTCAGAGTGTTCGCTGGCTCTGGTCCCCAGCCAGAAAGGAGGAGGATGCGTCTCGTGGCGAGTGCTGGGATGCTGCGCCCCCCCCAGCGCAGCTTCTGTGCTGTCCCATGGGAGGAGCCTGGGGGCTGCCAGCTGCCCACATGCCCCCCAACCTAGGCAGCTCTGCCTGACTCATGCCTTGGGCCTCTATGTAAGATGTGTGTGGGACAGGATTCCGTTGCTCCCCGAAAAGGTTGAGAACGCAGAAAGGGTGCTCCCAGTGTGCCTGTGCGTTGGGCACCGCGCAGGTTGGTGCCTGGCACCTAGGGCCAGGGACCCCTGCATTTCAGACTCCCTCCTCCGGCGCTGGTGGCAAGAGCAATGCCACAGTCCCCTTCCTGAGATGGGGCACAGGCAGCTGCAGGGGCACCCACACACATTCGTGGGTCAATCGTCTTCCCCTTCGCCCCCAGCCCGTCGGCTGGCCTAGTGGAGCACAGAAGTCAGTGGAACAAAGAGAAGCAGGAGTGGCTCCAGGACATGCAGGCTGTGCCCAGGCACCCTTACCTCAGCCAGCCTGGAAACTTTCCATTTGCACTGCAGGGCAGGTGACCCTTTTGCCCCTTCCCCAGCCCCCTCTCCTACTTTCTGATGAGGAAAACAAGGCTCAGAGAGAGGAAATGGGACAGCTTTGTATGAGGGCATGGTCCAAGGCTGCGCCCTTGGCTGCAGGCTCGGTTCTGGGCCTGCTCTTGATGCCCCTCCCACGCTGGCCCCACGCCCAGACCCTAGCGGAGGAGGAGCAGGGCCCTCTGCCCCTGGGTGCCACGGGTGGACCTGCCGCACCCTGTTCCCCCTGCCGGTCATCTCAGGCAAGTTGTGCCCCAGCTTGTGCAAGAGTGTCCTTTGTCCGAGAGACCCAGAGAGGCCCCGGGGCCAGCAGGCAGGGGTGGGGCAGAGGAAGTGGGCGAAGGGTGTATGCAGGCTTCCTGAATGCGGAACACCAGTGTCGTCAGAATTCACAGACTGCACCGTTTCTCTTCTGGAATTGTGTCTTGGGCATCTGTGGGTTTGGCTGGTGGAGAAGGAGGGGCCCCGAGTGTTTGGAACAGAGATGTTGGACATACCCCCTTGTCCCCCCATGGGGCTGACTGAATCAGAGCAAAGCTCTGCAGCTGCAGTGGAGCCCCACACGCTGCACGGTTGTTCAGAGAACACGAATGATTAGGGGAGGCGTTGGAGTGTATCAGTGTGTGAAAAGGACAGGGTGGAGAGCAGAGTGTGGGGAGGCTGCTAATTGTGTATAAAAAAAGAAATGTTCGCCTGCATGCGTGAATATGCATTGACTTTCCCAGGGGTGATTCATGGGCCGCTTCTAGAAGGAGGTGGCTGGGGACGAGGCCAGCAGGGGGTGGGGGAGGGCACTGTGCCCTGTGAACACTGTGTACCTTTCGAATTTTGTACCATGTTCATTGAAAAATTAGATGAGCTGTACAAACCAAATGGAAAGGCGGGGGCCAATCTGGGAAGATAGCAGAGGTATCGGGCGGTTGTGGGCTCCGGAAGAATCACATCCCGGGCAGGTGGTGTGACAAACAGGGAGGTGGTGATGGGTTGAGGGGTCTTTGGAATGAGTGCCAAGTGGCCACGGAAGCTGGCCTCCCACTTCCCACTGGAGAAGAGCTGTGGACTTGCAGTCGTGGGAGCTGCAGGCCAGAGGCTTCTACTTGGTCCCCAAAAGAGAAATGGCTGCCAGCCTCCACCGTCGACGGGTCTGTGCCGTTGGGGATCCCTGGGAGGCTGACGGGCGTGAAGGACGGGACTGGAGGAGCAGGTGCCTCGCAGGAGCTTAACCTCCTTTCTCTTCTGCTGCCCCTCTAGGTACAGCCCCAAGAGCCCCTCCCTGCAGTCTGAGACTGTACACTATAAGAGAGGGGTGAGCCAGCAGTTCTCCCTGCCCTCCTTCAAAATCAACTTCTCGGAGTGGAAGGATGATGAGGTATTTCTCTGGCTGAGCCCCTGCTTGCCCCTTGCCCCCCTCTTCTGAATCCCCTTCCCCTGGGGCCAGGTTGGAGCACACTCGTGGACTGAGGAGCTGGGATGGCCTGGGTGCTGGCAGGGCTGGCAAGACGGAAGGATGGGGCTGGGCCAGACAGCACCAGTTTAAAAGGTTGAGATGTGGGCTTTGGGGGAAGAAAGGGGGTTCTCCAGGGGCCACAGGCCAGCAGCCTGGGGGCCCCCAATACCTTCCACCTACAGTTCCGCAGCTGGGGCTGCTGTTTCACACGTGGGCAAAGGATGTTTATTGCAGCTTTGTTTGTAATAGCAAAGAATTGGAAACAGCCTACTGTTCTTCAAGAGGGGACTGCTTGTACTGTAGTTCATTTATATTACTAGATGCCGTGCTGCCTGGGATCGCCCTCCTGGGCATGTGGGAAACTGGGGGAGAACAGACAGAGGCACCAACAGTAAAAATACACAACAGACCATTTCTCTGGGTACATGTGTTGGTATGTACACCTGAGGAAAGACCAGAAAATCGGTCCCTCAAGCTGAAGACGTGGCTATCTCTGCAGAGGGCCACGGTGTAAGGACACACGGTAGCCCACCACACACACGCAGTGCGTCAGTGCTCTGCACACTTCTGAACGATTTAGGTTTGGGTTTTTTTTGTTTTTTGATTTTAGCAGTTTATTGAGGTATAATTTACATATCACAAAACTCACCCGGTTAAAGTATACAGTTCAGTGAATTTTAGGGTTTTTAGTAAATTTATGAGTTGTGCATCCGTCCCCACAATCCAGTGTTCGAGCACTTCCCTCATCCTGGTGCCCTCCCTCGTGCCCATTTGCGGTTAATGCCGTTCCTCCCTGGCCCCCACTAGCCTGCTTCCGGTCTCCGTGGGTTTAGCTTCTCTGGGCATTGACATAAGTGGAACCTTACGACCTGTGGCCTTCTGTGGCCCTCTGTGCCTGACCACTTCCATGTAACTGAATTGTGTAGCTCTTTAACAGATGGTGTTCATGTGTTGTGTCATTAGAGCGGCATGGGGGTGGTGATGGCAGAGGGGCATGTGGTGATGTAGGGACTGGCCAGGGAGTTGCTGGAGACGATGAAGACCACGCCCTGGGATTTGCTCTCAGCCATGTGCGTGCTTGCCAGCCAGGGCTCTCTGATAGCAAGTAACAGAAGCCGTGTCTGGCTCACTTAAGTGTAAAAAAATAGCTGTTTTCAAGGAAGAATGGGCGGGTAGTCCCTGGGACCCAGCGCGCAGGCACCGTGGACTCCCAATGGCCGTCGGAAGGCTCCAGCCCCGTGTGTGCAGGTGCCAGCTCAGGTGCCCGGCAGGGCACCTCTGCTCGGGTGCTTGGGTTTCCTGCCCACCCACCTTGTGAATGGGGGTGGGGAGAGCGGGTGCTGTGGCGGGGGCAGGGCACACCCTGTTGCCCCACCTCCGTGGTGACATGCAGGGCAGGTCTGGGTGGAGGCTGCCCCTCGCAGCTCAGCTGAGTGACCGAGTGGCCTCTGTTGTGTCCAGGCTTTTGGCATTTGGGCCTGGAAGCAGGGCGCTGGGTCATGTGCAGGTGTGCTGCGTCAGACCGACAGGGCTCTAGACTCCTGCTGAGACCCTTGTCCTGGGCACACCTGGCTTGTTCAGCAGCCTCAGGAGCGTGTAAGGGCACCCCCTTCCTCCCGTACAACGTCAGGGCACCCAGATGCCCACGGCCCGTCTCCTCCGCTGGTCAGTGGCGGGGAGGGTGTGGTGCGCTGGAGACGGCCACCCTGCGCCTGTCCAGTGCTGTCATTCCGGGATCCCCTCCCTCACCTTGGCCTTACCACGTTGTCACCTGCGCTGATATTTCCTTCTTTGATTCTGCAGTTCCTGTTCGGTGTGCTTTTGGTTGTGGTGGTATGCACATAACAGAACGTTAAAGGAACCCTGTTCTCACTAAGCAGTGCCCCGAGATGGTTTTAAACACAGGCACTTGGTCAGTCATTCCTGTAGATGAAGAAACGGCTGCACCTTCCCCTCAGTAGAAGGTGCCCTGGATTGAGCTCTTTGGGGAACGAAGGCACGTCGCTGCCAGATTCTAGCTAGGGGACACTGGCCCGTGCTGGAGACACGCTGAAGACACTTCAAGGACAAGCTTGGAATTCTCCCCCTCAGCACTGTTGGCATTTCGGGCCTGGATCGTTCTTTGTGGTGGGGGCTCCCCGGGCACCGTGGAATGTTCAGCAGTGTGGTGGCTCAAAGCTGCATGCGCTTAGAAAACCACGTTCTCAACTCTGACCCACTGTGCGTAGGACCTTTTGATGAGGCTGCTTCACTTAAGCTATGACCTACCTCGATTAGGATGGGTCTTAATCCTGTCACTGGAGTCCTTTATAAGGGAATGAAAGTCAGGCCAAGGGAGAGAGAGCCACGGAGCAAGAAGCTGAAACCAACAAAACCCAGAAGAGAAAGGAGAGACCGGCAGACGCTGCCGTGGGCCTTGCCATGTGACAGAGGAGCCAGGGATCCCTGGCAGATGATGCCTTGATTCGGACATTTTCCTGACCTCAAAACCATGAGCGAATAAATCTCATTGTTTAACTGGACCTGTTTCATGGTATGTACTTGGAGCAGCTTAGGAACCTAAAACAGTACTCCTAGCGCCTACCTAGGGGACATCGAGGACAATGCCCAGTGTCCCCCGGATGGGAAGCACCACCTGGATGCTACACAGGGAGACTTTCTTGCTGGCAGGTTCCATTCTTCAGCATCGCGGCTGGTACCCACTGTGAGCCGCTGCCGGGTTGTCCTCTGGGCTGCAGGCCTCGTGCCGTCTGCCTTCTCTTAGCCGGTATTTCCAGATTTGCCTTTTTGATGATTACAGCACAGCAGTAACGTGTGTGTATTGTAAAATATGTGTTACACTGAATTCTGTAAAGCAAAGTGCCCTCCGCTCTGTCCCCCATCTCTGGAGGTGACCATTCTGATTGCTCCCATTTAGGGCGTGTGTTCCAGACTTTTTTCCTGTGTGCATTTTTTTGTTTTTACAAAAATGCTGGCACACTGTACAAGTATTCTGCAACTTGCTTTAAAAAATAGCTCTGTTGAGATATAATTCATATGCCATACAATCCACCCTTTGTAAAGTGTGGAATTCAGTGGTCACCACAGTCAAGTAGAGAACATTTTCATCCCTCCAGAAAGAAACCCCATACCCGTAGCAGTCACTCCCCACTCCTCTCCCTCCCCTGCAGCCCTCAGCAACCACTTTCTGTCGCTCTGGATTTGTTGATTCTGGACAGCATAAATGGAATCAAACAATATGTGGTGTCTTTGACTGGCTTTTCATTTAACCCAAAGTTTTCAAGTTTCATCCACATTGGAGCATGGTAGCATGGAGCAGAACTTTATTCCTTTTTGTGGGCAAATACTATTCCATTGAGCATTAATGGACATTTGGGTTGTTTCCACCTTTTGACTATTATGAATAATGCTGCCGTGAACATCCACGCAAAAGCTTTGTGCAGAGACTTGTTCGTTTCTCTTGGGTGCGGCTTGGTTTTTAACTTTGCTTTTACCTGGGTTGGTTTGTGGATGCTCTTTGTGCCAGCACTCACAGAGGTCCTCGTGGGGCCTTGTAGGCTGGGGGTCTGGTGGCTTCTTCGCTCCTTTTCCCTCCCAGGCTCTCTCCTGGGCTCACTTTATTTCGCTCAAAGCCCGGTCGTCTTTCTTTGCCCTTTGCTTTCTCCCTACTCCAAGGTCTGTGTGGCTCGGGACTTGCAAAGACCTTTTTTGTCCAGGGGCTCATACGGAACGGGCAACCCCAAGGCGGAGGCGAGATGTTTCACGTGCTGGTACCCGCCAGGCCGCACGGAGGCCGTGGGGAGCGGGGCCCCGAGGACTCGGCGTGGCTCTCTCCTGACCCCGATGGCCGCTGTTCCCTAGGGAAGCCTCCCTTGTCCTTGCATTAACAATAAAGCAAGGAGCGGGTATGGCTCATGGTTGAGCTCCTGGGTTCAATCCCCGGTACCTCCTAAAAAAAAATAAGTAAATGAAAGCAGGCATCCCTCTCTGACTTTCTCACGTGGCAGAAACCTCCCTGACCTCTCCCAGCACACTTGTGTGTTCTCAGGCCTCGCTCTGGTGCGTGACTTGTGGGCCACATACAGCTTCGCGTGCCAGGCTCCGGGAATCAGAAGATTCTGGGGGAAATGGTGGTTCCCTGTTGGTCCCACTTGCACTCAAGCCCCTTTCCGGGGTCCTCCGGGGAGCCCCGCCATCCGTGTGACATGGCTGGGCCCTGGGGCGGTAACCGGGGGATTGGGCAGTCGGCTGGGCCCCCATTCCAGTCCCGCTTCTTCCCGCTAGAATGGGAGTTGGGGTTACAGTGAACCCCGTGGCCTCCATCTCTTTGTCCCCAGGACCCAGCACTGGCTTGGCACAGAGTAGGGCCCTTCAGACATATTGGGGCTTCACGATGCTGTCTGACCTTGAATGTTGGCAGGAGGTGTCCAGGGAGGCTGCTTGGAGCAGCGGGATAGTTGATAGGACGTTTTTGGTTGCAAGTGACAGAAACATAACTGCTTACGAAAAGAGAAACAGGAGTTAATGAAAATGCTGGATGGTGCGAGGTTTCTTCCAGGGGCTCGGGCGAGGCGTCAGGATGGGCCCTCTCTCCTCGGTTCTGCTGCCCGCTGAGCTGGCTTCACGCACAGCCTGGCACTTGGCACCTGGGGCTTGCATGCCAGGGGAGGCACGGGCCAGGGCCCGGGCTCTGTGCCCTCCCTCCGTGATCCCCCCCCGGGACAGGGCCTGCTGCACTCTGGCCAGATACTTGGGCCCTTTGCTTACCAGACCATGTGGAGCCAGAGGAGTGGTTCCCTGAGGAGACCTGGTGCCACCCCACGTGGGTGCTGGGATGCTGCCGGTGCAGACAGCTGCTGCCTGTACCTTTTCTGTAGGGTTTGGACAGGTCAGGGCAAGGAGGCCTAGACGGGTTGAGATTGGTAAGCTCAGAGTCTCGAGGATGGAATGCCCAGGGGGTCCAGCACAGCCGCCGGTGGCTTTTCTCGGAAACCGGGAGGCAACAGGTGGGGGAGGCAGGGGAGCCAGTGTGGGGCCGAGGGCGAGGGCCCCTCGCTGAGGAGCACTGGACAAGTCACACTCCCTTCCTGAGCCTTGGCTTCCCCACCTGTAAACTGCAGAGAGAAACAGTCCCACCCTCCCGGGGTGCCCATGAGGGGCCTGAAACCAGGCAAGCAGGGTGCTTAGTACTTTTCTTCAGCCCCCTGGGCCAGCCAGCGAGGAGAGGAGAGAACGGGCCCATGACCGCCTGCAGGGAGAACCCACAGCCTCTCTCCAGGCCCAGCACCAGCCAGACAGCTGTGCACCAGCACTGAGCAGTCAGCTTAGAGTGCAAAGGAGGAAGGAAGTGCGGGTTGCCCAGACCCGCCTCGTAGCAAGAAGTCACCGGCGTCAGCGCCGAGGTCCTGGGTGCTCAGATCATATCCCGAACCGGCTGAGCTGGAGCGTGGGGGTGGCCTGGACCTTACTCCACAAACCCATACTTTCCCTGTCCAGCTGTCTTTGCAGTGCGCAGCTGCCAGCGTGCAAATTCCCCTTCCTGGGCTTAATCACAGAGCAGGAAAAGGGCAGCGGCTGAGCATCACATTCAGCTGGGTCGTCACAGGGGCGCTTTGGGGAGGTCGGAAGCAAGCTCACTCCCTGTGCACGTGGCTCGGGTTGTGGAGGGAAGGAAGCGGCAGGCAGGGGGCCCTTGGCCTCAGGGAGAAGGGCGGGCAGGGGGAGAAACTCAGGGCTGAGGGCCTCCCAACCCGGGACAGGGTGTGGGAACCCACTTGAGGTTTCCGCAGAGCAAGGGAGGAGGGAACTGGCACGGCCCTCCCTCTGGCACGTGCAGGTGCCCACAGCGTGGCCCTTCTGCCCCGAGACGGTGATAAGTGTGTGTGAGTGTGGGCACGTCGCCCACCCCCTGGGGGTGCAGACCAGCCCCCAGGACTCGCTGCCCAGTGTAGCCCTCGGGACGCACTCCTTGGCCCCCGCTCGTACCTCCTTCCCCTGTGGCCCCCTGGGACCCCAGCCCTAAGGAGGACTCCCCCGTGCTGGTGCTCTCCTTTGCTCCCCAGCTGACCAAAGACAAGTGCTCCTAATCGCTGGTGTTCATCGAGTGCTCTCCAAATCACAGGCGCAGCCTTTGTCCCCGCTGTGCGGGTGAGACACCTGAGGCACAGGGCCATGGCTGGTCCACGGTGGAAGGGCAGCAGCCAGGGCTGCACCCTCTGCACCCTCTGCACCTCTGCCCGGAGCCCGGCCTCCTCCCAGCTGCTCTCCCCACTGACGGGTGTGGGTGTCTGCGCCCACTGCTCTCGCCACAGGTGCTCCTGTCCTGAGGGCTGGGTGGCGCTCTACCTGAGGTGGGACCCCCACTTCTGCGCCAGTGTGGAGGTTACGCCTGTTGGCACTTGGGCTTAAGGGTTTAGGGTTTGTTCAGCTGATGGCTGCTTTCCTGGGACTTTCGGCCTGGAAGGGATATCTAGGAACAGAGCCCTTGGCTCCAAATGAGAGCAGGCGCAGCCCTGCTTTCCAGCGGGCCAGGGTGTGCTGGGCAGCTGTGGGGCAGGGGGCCTTCCCCGAAAACAAGGGCAGCCCCCGCCCTCTCCTGTCGGACGAGCAGAGCCAGTGTCCTGGGGGTGGTGAGGGTGTGAGCGGTGCCACTGCTGGTATTTCCTGTGTGTGCTTGTGTGCATGTGTGTGCTCACGGACGCGTGCATGCCCTGCTGTGTGCATGTGTGCCTGAGCTCACAGCGCCTGTGCCTCGTTTGTGTGCTGCTTCTCCTGGCTCCCTCCTCCTGTGTGTGTGTGCTTTGTGGTCCGCCTAAGCTCCTTTCTCCTCATTTGTGTTTTTTGGTAGTGAATTCCCTGTGTTGAATTCACTTAGGTTGACGTCTTTGGTGAAACGTCTCCTGTTCCCTAATTATTAGTGATGATAGCACCTTTGTGCTCAGCCTGGCAGAGGGACTTGATTTACACCATGTCACTGGAACCCGTGAAGTTCGTGCAGTAATTACCCATTTTACCGGGCAGGAAACTGAGGCTCAGGGAGGCAGAATGACTTGGGATGTAAGTCACGCTGGGCCTCTTGGGTGGGGTTGGCAAAGGGGGTGCATTTGAGCTCTGCTTCTATTGCCTGCTTCCTGGATGGAAGGGGACGCCAGAGCAGCCCCCTGGGTGACCCAGCTTCCTGCTTGCCTAGGAAAGAGTTCACACACGGGCTTTGCTGAAGGTCCGATTTCAGAGTTGGGTGGATTTCAGTGTTTCTAAGTCTCTGCTTAGCCTCCTGGTCTGTGGGCAGGAATACCTCCATTGTGACACTTCCGAAGGGCAGTTCTGCAGACAGACAGACCCTCTCCCCTCTTCCCTGCACCAGTTTGGCCTCTCACAGTCTGCTTTCCTGGGCTGAGGGCAGAAGCCTTGTGTGCTGCCCCCTGCCCTGCCCTGTCCAGGCGGCCGGCAGCGGTGCCCCACCCCTGGGAGCTCCTGACCTGGATCTGGGGGCCCTGGGGACCGCCCCGTCCTTTCTCTTTTGTGTTCCATTCATTCTTTCCTTATGAATTAATTAATTGATTGCCTTTTATTGAGCTATAGGGAATCACACTAAACCTATACAACGTTGATGCGATGTGCGGAATCTCGGATGTCGGGAACGCTATAGAATGAATGTGGTCATTTGCTCGGTGTGTTGATTGCAAAGAAACCTGCAGACTTACAGGCGCTTAAAGCTTATATTAGGGGAACAAGGGAGAGCAGAACAAAACTGTAATGTTAAAGAATCATTCCTTTTTAAAAAGAGGGAATAGCTTTATTGAGTTATTTTATTTTTTAAAAAAGGTAATAGCTTTGTTGTTCACATACTGTACAATCTGCCCATATAAAGTATGCAATTCAATATATTGAATTATATTCACAGAGTGGCGCAGACATCATCTATTCTTTTAGTAAATCTTTATTGAGAAATAAGTGCTAATTTATGTATTTTATTACTTAGAATAAGGAGCCCCAGGTCCGTGTGCCTTGTGTGTGCGGATGCTTAGGCTCTTAGGCTCCTGGTGAACAAGATAGGCAGGGACCCACCCTCGGGGCTTGCCTCTGGTGGGAGTCGTCCCCATGCATGGGGCTTACTTGGTTTCTCTCTTCACTCAGAACTGGGGTCCTAAGTGATGCAGAGAGTGGGGGGCTTCCCGCGTGGGGGGATTCCAGGGAAAGCTTTCCTGAG